>JBBPRF010000423.1:0-24409 GCA_038092875.1 Lanmaoa pseudosensibilis | reverse complement strand
ACCCAGCGACCTGGGTGCATATAGCGCAGCTTGGCAGCCGGCCACACGCGCACGAGGCAAGACACGAGGTCCGATGCCTCAGACCTGTCCACCTGGCGGCGGTGATCGTGCTGCCGCGAGAAAGAAAGAGAACAGGAGGAAGCTAGAACTATATAAGCGGGTACAACTATCTACAAATAGATTGAATAAGCAGACCTACTCACGTTTAGGGAATAAGGACAAAGCGACAGCAGTCACAAACCCATCACAACCACAGTACCCTTAGTTCCTACTTAGTGAGTATTCTACAGGCACACTTACATTCCTAATATTTGCGCCAACGTTCGAACGAGCTCAGTTTGGACTCGCAACCGCCGGTTCTGTTGTCTGGGACTCAACGACCGTTCAACCAGCCCCTTAGCTCAGCCCCTTAGCTCAGCCCTGACAGCGGGCCTACGTATAAGTATAAGGTAGAATCGCGTCTTACATGCTTCCCTAGTCCTTCAACCAGAGGATTTGATTCAGATCCAGTCTTTTGTTGTGATTTTCTGACTCTTCGCTCTGTGATTACTACTAGTGGCAGTCTAGGGATAGCAGCAGTTACATCTTTTTTGACCTTTTAATCCCGTACTCCGTTACCCGCATTTTTATTGCTTCATTGTCGGCCCACCCTCTGAAGAGCATAGATCACCATGTTCCAGACGAGTCAAGCCAGATTTTTGACGGTCGGTATTCAAATATTATTCACCAGTGAATTCGAAAAATTGAAACGTAATATTCCCGGAGTGGAAGAAACCACAAGCGCTCGACTGGTCTGCAGAGCGTCCCTTACCCTTTTTAGAGCTTATGGCTTTTCGGCCAATGGGAGACTTGCAGCGAGTACATCATTTTTGAGGTTTCCAGGTGGGCCTGTCAGTGTGAAACCTATGTACTGACCAACCCATCGCTTCCAGCTATTGAGTCTTACAACTTCTTCGATGCAACAGGCCAGGACATATATCCCGTGGTAACACGGGTGGAGACGAAGAAGCTACAGGATGCCGTGGATTCACCGGGATCGGCTGATTTGGAGGATGCAGAAAATAGGGCACGTGGTGACGCACCTGCCGACATCATTCTGATGTGCTGCAGGCTGCTCGGGGGTTGCAGAAATATGTTGAGGGGCTCGACGCGGCTTTCGCTAGCAACAGATGTTGCGTGCACCCGGGCGGGAACCACGTGCCTTGGAAATGAAGAAAGTGAAGGAGACAAAAATGACTAGCTATCTTACTCGAAACTAACTGAGCTAACTTAGAATGCAAAGTGTTATTTTTTTCGGGCGCGTATCATGAAACCCATGACCCCACATAACCCATGCCTTCTGGCCTAAACCGAGGGGCATCGTCCGCGCCGTTAGATTACCATTTTGAGGGGCTGGGTGCGGACGGGGTGTAGACTAGGTATTCAAAGGACCCGACAGGTTTTTGAAAATGACAAGGTCAGGACATTTGTTATAAGCGGTCGGTTGGGTTGAGTTGGTTTCCTTGTAAGGTGAAAAGGGGCGAGATGCCTGCTATAATTGGTCAAAGGGTTGCGGTTGTTTCCTTGTCAGGCGAAAGGGCCGCGATTTCTCCCTCGGGATTTTCCGGGAAGAGGGGGGCGGCCATCCCGCCACTTAATTTACTTGTAAAAACTCAGGTATTAAGTAGGATGTCTCTCCTGGAGTTGCGGGGGCCATCTGGGGTCTGGGAATGCCTGGAGGGTCTTGCTATTCTACAGTAGACTGGCGTGTTTGTTGCATCACCTGGAGTGCATTAACCCGTGGAAAATTTTGCATCAGAACGTATATGCCCGACTGCCACTGGCTGGTTTTGGACTGAACATATTCGAACGCAATGAATGAGCGGGGAGGGGGCGAATCGCATTGACGGCATGCAAATATCTTTTCTTTTATATGCACTTTCTTAACCCGCGAAAGCCCACAAGCAATACGATGTAGCGGCGTCTCGTATCGCCCAAACCCCTCTAACCAAATAAAAAAAACGACCGACTGCAAAAGAAGCACCCTGGACCACAGAGGTGAGCACACCTGTCACGCCCTCCATAACAGTACGAGTAGGCACGAGTGAGGGGGTGGGATAGGTAGCTGTTTCGAGCCGGGGAAAGCCCTCGTCAGCCACTCGCAGATATCGTTGAGTTTCTGCAGTGAATAGTGAGAAGGATGCGGTATGGGGCAGGTGGCATAGGGGACCAGATGTGACTACGTAATCGATCGCAAAACCGGGCATATTACTGCAGAGGTAAGGTGTCAGGTTACCACTAAATCATTTAGGAGCTTGGAGAGGGAGGGGAAGCGGGGCAAGCGGTAGGCGGCGATTTTTTAAAAGGCCTATGCGGTGTTTTCTTCGCCCCGTGCCACCCGCCCTGCCTCTGATTGCTTGGTGACGTTCACGAACAACATCCTGAGCTCTTCAGGCGGGGGGAATTCGTGCCAGTAGGCGTTCGGGAGTTTGCTGTTCAGTCTGAACAGGAGGCCTTTCGTGTGCTCCTGCTTTACCCACGCCGACTTCCAGCCACAACCCTTGCATTCCATACGCACGTTTGCGGCATCGCCCTTGACGAAGAAGTCAAGGTGGGTCTGCTTGTAGCCTTCCCGTCCGCAGGCGCGAAACTCGGTACCCCATGGCCTGTACGGGAGGAAATGCAGGCCAATCTTCCTGGAAAGCACCTCCTGAGACCCCCTCGCCCTGAAGATCACAACCACAGGGGTTGCATCCAGCAGGATGGCGTCATTACCTATGCAATGCATCACCGTTGGCCAGATATCGGCCGTCTTATCGACCGCGATGCGCTCGATCAGTTGGCTAATGGCATCTTTTACCTGGTCTACCCTCAGCGATGTCGCACCAAAGCCCACCACGAGGTCGAAGCGGTCGCTACGTTGCACATCAGCCAGGCAAATGGGAGCAAGAGCACCTCCACTGACTCCTGCACCAACTGCCGCAAGCTATCGGACGTCTGGCGTGATCGAGTGGCAAAACCGCCAGCTACAACGAACAGACCCCGCCATCCTCCCCGCGAGTAAGGCGATGCATCGTACCAGGTCGTGGGGGACTTTTCCTCCGCCGATCGCGCGGCTTCTGCTGCCTCACTCATATGGGCATTCAGCTGCCTACCGAAGAATTCGTCTAGAAGGTCTTGCGGCAAGCTTCCCTCTTTGCAGCTGGGCTCGCTTGACCAACGCAGCCTGCCGTGCAGGAGGTCGGTGCTCGTCTCGATCACTACGAATGTATTCGCGGGCACTCCGGATACAACTGAGCGCCGAACAAAGTTGATTCCGGCTTCCATTTGTTGCTGTGCCATGGCCTGTCCACCAGGCCGTAGGACAGCCTGGATAAGGCAAAGCTGGACGCAACGCAGAGCCTGTTCAGAGAACCAACAGCGATTCGGGATAGCCTTACGTTTTCAGGGTGCGAGAGGTAATGGTTCTTGAGATCGATGGTTAATGCCTGCTCGAGGAAGGCCTGGTCCTTGGTGGCCGCGCATATGGTTATAACGACAAGTGGCCATGTTAGCTTAGCCCGTTTCCGCCCTCCATAACCTACAAACTCATACTGTAGGGGTGCAGAGTTTGTTTTGCAAAGCTGAGCAGAGGTGGGGGAGAAACCTCACCGGAAGACCATGCATCGTTTCTTTGGATTTGTCCCCCTGCCTATTCCATCCCCGCTGGTCGCACGGCAGGCACCGGAAAGGGATGCCTGGCTTCACGGTCCCAAGGGCGATGCAGCCTGCCCCATATTTCCTCGCTTGCTCGCACACGTACGCTTTGCAGCCAACACATTCCTGGAATGTTTCCCCCAATATATCGGCGCAAAAGTTGCAAAAAGCCTTTTCGACCACGAGCGGCATGTTTTCTATGTAAGAAGGCGTTTCATTTGCGCATTAGTTAAGCCTACAGCAACCGGCATAGCCGTCGACGCGCAGCACCTACCGTTTACCCTGGTTGGGCAAGATGGCTGCGGAGCCCCCTTGTCAGTATCGCTGGTTTTGGCCTTCCTCGCAGGTATCCTCAGCTTCAGGCCGGTGGTGGTGGGTTGTTGAGACATGGCGAGCGCGGGATGCAGCAAGGCAAGGGTATTCTCCCTGCAGTACGTGCTGGGTCAAGTTTTGAGGGTGCATACGTCAGCTTTTTCAGAAAGATCACGCGGGCCGTAACTGCCACCGCGCGGGCTCATTTACCCCCGGGTCGCACCGTTCGGATAATTTTCAGAAAATGTAATTCCACGGCCTCTCGGGCACCCTTGGACTCGCAAGCCGCCTAACTGCAAAAGCAGACGGAGTGCCGTAGGGTATCAAACGGCAGGTTGGCGGTGTAACCCGCGAGTCAGTCTTGCATTAAATTATGTTGATGGTCCGGCGTCCCGGTCTGTTTATATTACAATGCAAAGGGCCGGTTGCGCGCAGGAATTGATCACGAATAACATGCCGGGGCGTTTCCACCCGCATGTTGCTTCTCGAACTCTGCGCATGTTTCCGGCCCCAACGTGATATGCGGTCACGTTCAGCCCGTAGGTCTTTTGTGATGGGCAGGAGATCAACGAAAAACTTTAAGTTTTCCAAGGCTAGCAGCTGGACAGCATCACATATGCGTTTTGAACGCTGTGGGCACTAGCCCAGTCGACTACGGCGGTAGGGAGGGTTCCCCTCGGACCTTGCGGTCTGTGAGGGCCCATGCCGGGACAAGAGGCAGCTTGGCCCGGTAGACAAGTACTGCCCCTCGCAATGGTTGATGTGTGAGCTGTACGTTTGTTTGGGAATACTGGGACGGCTGTTGGGGAAATTCTTTGGTTGCGACTCGGACATTGCGTTGACCTATGCGCAGGTCGCTTCGTGTCCTGCCGGAACGTCCTCGAACGCGGAGCTGGCCACGACTCCTTCATCTTGGTTAACAGCTTTGTTCTTAACGGAAAGTTCTCTGTGGCCGTAAGCTTCATTCAGGAAACTAGCAGTAGATGTTCTAAAGCTTCTTTTGATTCTTTAGCACGCACGCGCGGCAGTCGCGGCCGTTGACCGCCTACTACCGCCTGCCTGTTTATGTTGCCCGGCGCGAGATACTTCTGGCGGCTCTCTGCAGAGAATTGCCTGGCCTTCGACCCGTTTGATAGGCCCCGCAATTTCTCTCCGAAGATCACGGGACGTTCAGCAATTCAGCATGCTCTTGTTGGCAATGAAACTCAAGCTTCTCGAGACAACGCCCTTTTAACACTGCGTGCCGGTCCGTTGCCTTCGATTCTGCCCACTTGCGTGATGCAGAGCTTAACTACCCAGCGCACGAGCAGGAGCCTCTTGCAATCATTCGTGCGTTGAAGAAATGGGGCAAGGAGCCGCTTGGTGGCCCGGTCATCGTCTATGCTGACCACGGCACTGCAGAACTTTGCACCGCGGCACTACTTTTCATGTCTGCAGCGCCGCTGGTCAGACCTCTCGCGGGTCGATCTCGTCACCCGGTACACAAAGGGGGGACAACGCCGGTGCTGATGCCCTGTCCCAACAACGCGGCGGCCCTGAGGCGGTCACTTTTGTTGACGTGCCCAACGCGGGCCCCATGATGGGATGAGAAGCGGTGGGGTGTGGGCGTTACACCAACATCATTCAATTCGAACTGCACAGAATTGGGAGATATGAGCGCAGGCTCGGATGGCACGCGCCTGGGTCGATTTCTCCTAACTTTTGGCGATTGCCAGTGCGCTCACTGAGAGCTGCTCGGCAGCGCAGGCACAGGCACAGGCACAGGCACATCTCTGCGGTTTGCTAGCAAGTACTAAGGGTGACGCGCTTCATGCCGTCCCTCGATTCGATTCGCTGTTTTTTCACCCTATATACAGCAGCTACTCCAAGTCACAGCTTGATACAGCGGTCTCTGGTCGCGCATGATCTGGAGTGAAACCTAAGCAATAACGTGGTCGTACGTGATGGGGTATGCCTTGCGTGAATTTACTGGTACTAGCTACAATGAGAGGTGAAACATTAGAGAACGCGACGCGGTGTGTTCGGCGAGGTTGACATACGCCTGCTCGCGTGACCTGATAGACGTACCGTCGATGGCAAGTTGATGGATGTTGGAAATTCTTGCATACCGCCTACGTTTGAGGTGCCGTCAGAGTCGCTGCGTGATGTCCTTGTTACGGATGCCGGTGTAATTGCTCAGGATGGTGTGACTAAGCTCTACTCGCCTACTGCGGATAGCTGTCGTGAACGAGGCTTGAGCCGCACTAAGAAATGCCGCATTAGCCAACTGATCAACACCCTGATGAGCCCATACGACAGCCTTCTCTGCTCTTCCAGTGCACACGCTCGAGCCCCTCAAAAAGTAGCAGAGTGCAGCCACTCGTAAGCGCCACCCGGGGCTCCGCACGGCGTGCGGTGACGATGCCGACGCTTGGGTTGGGCGAGTCGTCAACGCACGCCGCTGGCTGATTCGATAAGAGGACTCACGGCTTGCCTTTCTAAGCACCATAGGCGTCGCCAAGGAAGGTAGCATTTGCCTGAGATCTCAGGCGTCCGCATTGATGGTATGGCTTAGTCTTCCTAAAGCCTTCGAGATCAGACGATTGGGCCATTCTGACCATACGCATGACGCGAAAGCTGGTTTGGTGTGAATCAGCCCCGCCTGAGATTCTCCAAGAGAACCTCACAAATAACGTGCACAGCATGTTAATTTCTTGAATTAAAGATACTTGTTATTTAGCACTTCCCTATGTATGTCAGAGCTTGTCGGTCACAGAAGGGGCTGAATTCAACGAATGCGGCGGTACCAGGACCCAGGACTCAGTACTGCAATCTGGTTTTTCTTACCAAAAATGGAGCTGGCCCTGCTCGCCAACGGTATAGTCGACTCTGTAATGAGTTGCTGGCCAGTGCTGGCGTGGGAGAAATTTTAGCGGATCGGATTCGCAAGAAGATTGTTACGTAACGTACGTGTGGAAGGCTATTGTAGACGTGTGATAGATCAGATCGAAATGAACTAGAAAACGAGAGCGAATCTGGCGGGTCGACAAGTAAAGGTGGATCTCTCGCCTCCTTCGTACCATGGTCTCTTGTGTCTCTCATCTCATCTGCATCATTCCTCATGTGTCTCGTCTCGCCTTGTAGTGACCTGCTCTCGTCCCAATTCTTAGTACAGGAGGCTGTTTAGTCGCGTTTACGGTTGGCAGATTGCATGCCCGCCATATGACCTTACTTTCAGCAAGGTAATTTACGGGCCTGTCCCGGGTCCAGGAATATCGTATACCTGACCAAACTCGGGGAGCGCCGACTTCATCGGCAGATACCTTGCTTGATCTAGCAAGGGTTGAGCAAGGGACCCTTCTCAGTAGCAAACATAGTATTTTTACTGGATAAAGAACCAAACTACGAAGCAGGACAAAGGCCGAAATCGTAACAGTAACAAGTAGCCCTACTTCTGGCGGTTGGGGCCTGATTAAAACGAGAAAGAGCAAACAGTTTCTTCACCTCGCACGTTCACCCTGCATAGACAGCCACGGGTCCTGGAACGACTTCGTCGGCATCCGTTTCGCAGGTGAGGTGGGAAGGTGAGCCCAAGATGCGGATGGAGCGAATACCCGCAGTGAAATTGTTGAAGTTCTTGAAGGAGGTGTGCGATAGCATGGGGTATGGCTGCGACACGACAACGAGACGGGGTCGGTCACGGCTGAGTCAAGTCACTTTCCATACCTTGCCTAGCAAGGTGGTTGTGCCCAGTTGACTCCTGCGCAGTTTTTCTTGCAATACAAGCTTCGGGATCGCCCCTCCACCATCTCCAAGGTGTATACAACGTTTCTGATCGCCTTGACGGGCCTGATATGATCCCAACGTGGCCGTTCAATATGGTAAGACAACCGCCTGCTCCTGACGCTTCTAGAGCAACTTGAATCGTCCTCGTCGACGTGGTGAGTTTAGCTGTACTTGGGGCCGTCTGGAACACTTTCCAGGTGGTGTGTATGGCCTAGGTATATTCTCCGTCGGGCGTCTGCACTATCTGTACTGATTTCCATGTTCTTCAGCTAGCGATCGCGTTTCGATTCGTGTCGAGTCGCAGCGCGTATCGCTCGTTACGCCGCCCATACAACACCCCCTCCCATTTATTCTGTCGCCGTTTACGCCATTCCGGCACTCCCAACCGTCCTCAACGGCTCTCGAGTCGACCTGCTCGCCTAGGTGGTTCCCCTGGCCCTCCAGCTCGAAATAGTGCAATTGTCTCGCCAACGCGCTCATTCTGGAGGCTTTCCAGGCATCCATAGCTGGCGTACAGGGCGTCTGGTACGTGCGCAACTCGTCCAGCTCATCTCGAGCCCTCTCAGGCGAGTTCTCTTTGACCTTGCACTTCAATCGTTTACTGACGCGTTCTGATACATTCTGTAATTCCTTGGGTCTGCTTCTTGAGTCGTCGTCACCATTCGACGCTCCCAACGTAGCCGTTTTGTCCCCGGTAGGTACGATATCGCAGCTGGTATCTTCACCCAACTCCCCTCGAACTCGATGCACAAGGGTTTGTATCGCCGTTGCGCTGGCCTGTCCACCCTCACCTGCAGGCTCGCCCTTCCTTTCCCGTCGCCCTCACCCACACCCTCATCTCGTCCTGGCCCCGACCCCGCAGACAAACCCGAACAGGAACGCGACAATGTGTTCCTGAGCGATGGCGGGAACTCAAATTTGGTGGCAGGAATATACCGCATATTAAAGAGTGGGAAGCATTCTACTCAACGGTATTGCCGTTGAGCGTGCTAGTGGAATTCAGGAGCCGCGATGTAGGGTCGGATCAGGCGGTACGATGGTTGACGGCGGTGCTTGTGAGTCAGGTTTATTTAACCCGCAGTAGGTTATAAGCCGCCATTCTAAGGGGACGTGGCCAGAGCAACTCTGCAGCCAGCAAATTACACATACAACTGAAGGAGCTCATTTTCATTTTCATACCAGGTGATGGAAATGCGTCATTAAATCACGGACGAGGCGTATTAGAGTGTGATCTGGCGTCAGCTAATTACTGAGAGCTGCCCGTATCTCAGACCCCCCCACCCCCCTTTGTTCCCCTTCTCTTAACCTCCTTCAGCCAATTGCTCACCAGCATTCCGTGCTGCTCCTAGCATGAGCACCGTCAGACAAACTGCGTCCTCATGGATTCCACTCACGTCATATCTTAGCCGGCATTTGTTTTTCATTTCGACAAGAAACAAATGTTCTTCATCCTCCCCACCATGCCGTTCCTGGATTGCCTGCAACGCAACCCTCACTGCGTTTACCTCGTCGGGGCGTGCTACCATGTAAGGTACTTTGATCCTCATCAGCACATCACTCGCGCGTTTATGAGAATTAACATACTGGTGAGAGGTGTGCTAGTCAAGAACTGCATTCCGCCTATGACTGCTGTAGAAGCTATTTTTTGGGAGTCAGCCTATCCAACTTTGACCCTTCTCCTTCAGACACTCACGGGTCATCTGTAACTTGGAGAGAGGCAGCGTTACCACCGCATCAGCGACTGGGTCGTTGAATGAGATGGCATCTAACCTGTCCAATCCAGCGTCAGTGCTTTGCCTATCGTATATCTGTTACCTGGGGGCCGTTCACTTGTTCTTGCTACATGGCCTGCAAAGCTTCCATCGCAGCGCTGCATAAGACACTTGGTCCTTCTTCCGCTTACAACAGCCCTGCGTAGTAGAGTTTACATCAATGTAGCTGAAACCAGTAAAAATCGCTTGCATCGCAAAACTGCCCAAAGAGTAAGTTTGCATAGGCTGGCTCACTCAGGTCGCCGGGACAGTCTGGCAGACCGCTTGGTTGGACATTCTGCCTAGCATACCTCCATATGTAAGTGGACGACTTGCTCATCAGCACCGACCGCAAGGCTTTGCAGATCCGTGCTAAGCAGAGCAGATCTCCAGGAAGGAGGTAACAAAATATCTGTGTGCATAAACATGTCAACGTCTATGCATTCTTCAACTTGCGCCTAAGTCCTCACCAGGAAGACGATGTCAACATTGCCTAAAAGTAGAGGCGGTTTACCGCTCAAAGTAACCTTTCCGGGAATGCGCTGCGCTTTCTTTACGACGCGTGGCATAGCAGATATCAGTTAGGTCCCAGTGATTGAAAATGAATGGTCGGTTAGCAGGTTGTCACGTAACTGATTCTCACGGCGCGGTTGCGCCATTGGAGGTTAAGTACAGAGCACCAAGTTAGTACATTTACAGTACAGCGCGCTTGGTAACCAGGGCCAACACCAAGAAAAAGACACTCCTATAATATTTACAGTTCGTTGGCTGACCCATAGCTAAACAGCAAATGTAGAAGGCCTGGTGCCGCCGATCTGCAGGACGTAGCCGAGTAAAATACTAGGTACCCGAGTTGTAACCCGGAACAGTTCAGTCTAGCAGTATTGGTCAACGGTCGGTCCCCACGCACTAGGCTCGCAAAAGCCTTCGAAAATACAACGTAACGGTGTTGTTTTGCGGGTAGGCTGGTTGGCCCTCAAGGCCCAAAGTTGAGCGGGTAGGTGAATACAGATTCATGGCCGCTTGGCTAATTCCCCACCACGCTAGCCGGACTCGGGGGTAGCGCTGTTATTTGGACGCCGTTGTGACTGGAATGTCCAGGCGTACATTACGGCGGGCGATTCACCGGAAGCTCATTTTGGAAGCGGCGATCCGAAACAGGAAAGCCCAATCCGAAAAAAAAGGAAAGATTGAGCTCAGGCTCCTTCCCAGACTGCTTCCCACCAGTAGTACTGCCGGAATGTTCAGGGCGATCCACTAGGGCATATAAGTAGCGGACAATGCCGAATGGCTGCGCACAAATGGAAGCCCAGAACAACCTACAGCGATTTTTTCACTCGCATTATAGCTTTATAAACCTGTCCCCTCCGGGTCCAGGAATATGGATCCCGGCGTAAGTCCATAAGGTATGTATGTAAACCCTCGCCAGGATATTGATCATGGTCTGGTGCTCCGAGTCGGTCAGTTTGTCCAGCATGATCATCAACCACCGGAATGCCATGACAACGTAACAATCGTCTTGCTTCCGGGTCCTGTGTAACTACGTTGGTTATACCAACGTATGCACACCGGCATGGAGCTTCGCAGCATATGCGGCAGCAATTGGTGTTGTACGCGACCAGTGGGCCGTCTACAGAGCATTGGAGGTCAATCGCTGAGAAGGGGGCCGTCTGAATAGCGATCATTTGATTCCAATTGACTGATGGGAAAGCGACCGGTGGTGCCTTTGGTGGGGGCCTATGCTTGGGACTTAATGTGTCGGGCTATAAGCGGGCCAAAGCGTCTTACGGCAAGCGTTTGATGAAAGAGAAAAGTGTACTTAAGGTGGAGCAGGGTGGGGTTTACGACCCCTACGGGGTCGAGAGATACGGGTCTTGAGCGGGTCCGTCCCTTGAGGCTACGGCCCCCAGGCGACGTTGCCGCACTCGCCTGGTTGTGGGGCATGTAAGCCCCACTGGCACTGGCATCCCGCTGGCATCCATGTCGAAATGGAAAGCGTGGCGAAGCCGGCCAGGTACCGTTGCCACGACCCGCTGCTGCCACTTGTATCCTCTTATTCTTTGTTCTGCCAGTGTTACGCCTATGTAACCTTTCATCGGCTCGTTCACGGTTCACCTACCAGGCTTTATTTCACTTCATTCGCTGTTACCGCATTTTTCCTTTTCGTGACAAGAACGCCCCACCATTTATTAGAGCCAGGATAGTCGCTGTCTCCTCTCAATCCTTTCGTCGCCATCACGCGTGGGGAGACGCCGTTGTGTTGCAAGATGTAAGGAGCCACAAAGAGGGCAAATGTTGCATGGGGGACTCGGAGGGGCGTCGTGCTGCAAGACGGATAATGGGGTACGTCGGGTTTGCAACAACTGCAAAAGGGAGACTGGGTCATGTTGCAAGAGGGTGATGGCTTCGCATTGCAAGAGGGATGGATGGGCATGCTGGGGCTCGTGAGAGGCCTGGGGGTGAGGACGTCGTGTTTCAAGGCGGATGCTGCGGTACGCACGTTGGATGCTGCCTGAGCGCCCAGGGCGTCGTGTTGCAGGACATATGGCTTTTTACCCGGGGTAGAAATGGCCTTGCAATATGTTGCTTAACTAGTACCAGTACGCCCCGAGTGAACCTACGAGACTTGCCAGAGGTCTGGCAAAAGGGGAGGCTGGCATCCTGCCGATCATCGACGCTGCATAGAAGCAGCCGTGGATCCTGCAAGTCGTGATCGCCGTATGTCCGGTGGCTCCGCATTATTTGTTAAAGGGGCGGTTTCGTTCGGTGAGCTGAATGATCCACACGTTCCCTTATTATCTCGCTTTTAGCCCGGTAACTGGACCGTACTATGGGGCTACTGAGGCGATAGACGCTCGCTTTAACGAGAGGATGAGTCCGCTTGGCGAATTTCAGCACGCCAAGTTCTTGCAGGCTCTAGCCATGCTTCCAGGCATGATTTGCAATGATATTACTACTCGCCACACCTACTGGCTCGTGAATGTGAACCTCGAACCATACGCTTGTGCGCGTGTGCACCAAGGGTCAGCCATTCTGATCAACCCGACAACGCACTACCCCCCTCAGTAGAACATCTCCGGGGTTCTCTTCTCCAGTCTCCCACAGTACCACAAGAATGCCTCGATCGCGTTGGTGTACTGCCCCTCCTCCTCCTCTGGCGACGCGGCCCAGTCTAGATACCCCGGCAAGGAGCTCGAGGGAACCCTCAATTCCCCACAGAGGCTCTCCCTCAGCTCGTCGACCAGCCCCAACATGAATGCCGTTTTGAACACTACGTTCTTGAAAGGACACTTCCCGATTCCCGGCACGAACTCTTTATGGCACTGCGGGCCTTCCCCGTTCCGTGATTTGTCCTGTGGAAGCCCGCAGGTGAAACAGTATGTGAATGCCTCGAATTTGAACCGCTTTCGGAAGGCATTGTACCCCGAGGTACTCAGGCCATGGCACGGCGTCGGGAAGTGTTCGCCCTGGAGAACACCATGGACCACAAAATGATCCACACACCGACCGCTCACGACCGGGATGTACTTATCCAGCTTCGTGGTCCGCGCCAACCTGGAGCTCACTATCCATTTCGCCCGAGCTGCCCGAGCTGCCGAGCTGCCGACCGGTTGTGTGGCCGGGTGCATCGCAGGAGATTCAGCTTCCCTGCGCTCTGCATCCTTCTGCCCCGATATGTGAGGCGCCGACGCTGTGCGAGGCATTGGACCCGCCGTACTCGGACGGTTGATATCTTCGAGCACTGTCAGAGCCCTGTCCAACGCCACGTTGATTTCCGGTGGTCCGTATAGGTCGTCGCTGTCCTGCGTGAGCGTCTGCTCGCCATGGGCAGACAAACGACACCCGTCAGCTTGCATGTGGAGTGTGAAGCTTTGTAGCAGAAAGAAGCGCTTACCTCACCCTGCCAGTCTTTCCGCCCAGGGCCAAGGCTACTCCCCGACCACACGGTGGCCCCTACTCTGGCCCCTTGGCTCTCGTGGTGAAAGCTTGCAGGGGTGGCGACCCCCGACAGCGGCACTTCTCGCTGCAAACCAGCCCATTTCTCGCCCGAGAGGTCCACGGGCGGAGCGAGTGTCGGTGGCACTGCCTTGGCACCAGGGCCTCCCTCCCCAGGCCCTGTCAGCTTTGGGATGTCGCCCGTCGATATATTGCCGGCGCTGAGGATCCTCTGATGAATCTCACTACACGGAGAGCATACGTCGCATGCAATACGCTCTGGGCGGTCCTTGCACCTGTAGCTGTGCCCCGCCCCGTCTAGGATCTCTGTGGTGACGTATACCTTGCATTCGCTTGACTCCATGGCCGCTCGCACTGAGGCGCGGGAAGTCGGATATGATACAGCCCCATTCCAAGGAATGGCGGAACGCGACTCTGTATTAAGGATGAAGGCGTGAGATGGCCGCCCGTCCCTTCCTGCACGTCCGATCATTTGCATGGTCACCAGCAACCCATATTCTGGGTTCAATAGTACCACAAACCGCACGTGAGGTCGGTCCACGCCCTGAGCGAATGCTGTAGTGCAGGCCATTGCCTTCATTACCCCACTGTCCCATATTTCCAGGTTGTGTACTTTTTCAGAGTCAGTCAGGTCGCTGTGGAAGAGGGCACAACCAGACGCCTGCGCAAAGTCGATGACCTCCTGCTTTTTATTGAAGAAAAGCAACATTTGTTCCTCTGCGCTCAGCATGCTATGCAAGGTGTGCACAATGTTGTGAGCGGGGCGTAATCGAGATGTTGGAGGCGTCGTGATGTAATGGAGGCCGATCTCTGGTCGGTCCGTCGGGCCTCTGATAAGATTGACGGCAGATTCAGAGCATCTGAACGGTTTCAGGAGCTCGCCTGCCATCCCGGGGGGGACAGTTCCCGAGAGGAGGATCAGCTGGATATTCATCTTTGAGCATTGTTCCGCCATCGCCTTCCATGGGCGGCGCCGGTCAGGGTGACATTGGAGGCAATCGTGAAACTCGTCGACGTACACCCGCCTGATCTTCCCGCCTAGCGGCGTCAGCAGCAAGCTAGTCAATACATCAGCAGATAAAAATGGCGCGTTGTCCAGGGGACGTCTCACGTGTGAAAGACCTCCATGCCAACATGCTCAACTTGCATGAAAAGGTTTTGCACGTTCTCTGGGACCACCTTCGAATCTGAGTAGTTGTGGCAAAGGACGCCGGCGGCCAGGCATCGCTGAAACTGCTCCAACATCAGCACCCTGAATGGGCATATTACCACCGAGACCCCTTCTATGTTCAGCAGCGGTGGGACGGTCCACAGCAGGCTCTTTCCACCCCCAGTCCTGATCACAACCAACAAGTCCCTTGGGTCCTTCACCATAATCGCTGTTAGGGCTCCCATCTGCTCCCTGCTTCTCTCCTTGGCTTGCGGATCGTTTAGAGCCCTTCTGATTCCATTGCGGATCTGCTCTCGTAGGTCAAATGGCGGCGACTCTGGGGTGGATGGGGCGAAATTGCCAAGGGGGTCATAGCTGGCTCCGTCTGCGGCGTCATATGCGAATTCATCGTTTGATCCGAAAAGTTCTCTGAACAACGCATCCTGAGTCTGCTGGGCTGAAACCACGGTTCGCCTACGAGCTCGTTTCATCCGACTTCCGGCCGGTTCGCCCGATTCAGACCCTGAAGACGTCAGATCAGGCCTCTTTCTCCGGCCTGCGGCTACTGCTGGCGGTGGGGTGGATTGGGGCATTGAATGGTAGCTGGAAAACGAAGGTGCAGGGGTCCCTGCGAGGGCTGAAAGGTCGACCGAATTGTCGAACGAAAAATGGTCATCGCTGGCAACAGCGTCCTCCATCTCAACGTCCTTGTCCCAGATAAGATGCTGGTGATTTGGAAGTGCAGCCTGGTTGGGCGGAGGAGGGGAGGGGGAAGAGGGTGGTATTTGAATCGCTGCAGGTTTAGACGCCACAAAGCTACTGCCGACAAGAACTGAGTCGGCAGGGGAATTAACTTCGCTGTTGACGCTCATGGGGACAGTTTGAGTTGCGGCGTTGGACTTCTGGAGCAATGGCGTCTCGGCCCACTGACTCTGTAATTGCTGCACCACTGCAGTGACGATAGAGCGTGACAGCTCCGGGACAAGCTCGGAGAGTGCAGACCTGACAGCTTCCTTGTCGCCTAAGGGACCGCGTGCCCGCGTCACCTGGATAGGCTCCTGCACTGGGAAAGGACCGAGGCCCAAGAAGGAGTGCCAGTCATGGCATATCCACCGCTGCTTCTCTATTTCATTGTGGGTCAGATGGGGCTGGTCTCCAAATGCCCTTCCGTAGTGAGTATGGTCGACGTCGGTTGAATGATCAGCGGCCGCAGCAAGTGCCTCATCCAGAACAATGAACATGGCATTCGGGTGGATGTAATGTCGTGCCATCGCAATCGCAGCCTGCCGGTAGTCCTGGCAACCCCAAGCGCAGCCGAAGAGGTCCCTATTCCTAGCCAAGAACTTCTCATAGAAGTAATCTGCTTCCATCCTCTTGCCCTTGCGCATGCACAGATACCTGTTTTGGGCGCAGACTGGTTAAATGCCGGACATCGGCCAATTGGGAAAGCTCCGCTCACGTTCTGTGTGTCGCCCCTGCTTCCGGCCCATATACGAGGCCTGATAAAAGGGCTTCGGCTTCCCGTAGTCCCCCTCCAAGGAGTTCCAACAGGATTTGCGAAAGCTGAGAGGGTGGGAAGCAAGGGATGCAGGAGTCATGTCCCACTGCGCTGTTGGTCTTGCCATCTCTGGTAACGAAAAACATCTCAGCCTGGCGGAATTGAAGGTTCCTCTGACGATCCGCGTTCCTTATCTGCAATCTTGTGAACTGTGCGACGCGAGTGGATATGCCCATGGTCATGAATAATAAGTGCAGAACGCAGTCCCACATGCGCTCGCATTTCTCCAACAGGAACTTGATCTCTGCGATATTCCAGCATAGAGCGCCGGTGTGATCGAAGCCTGCAAGCTTGTACGTGGTGACCAGCTTCTTGAAGGTGTCCAGACGATTCTCACAGAAGGGGGGTTCATCCAGGAAGCAATAGCCCCGTGAGTCGTTGGACAGATCGTCCGCCACCTGTTCAACGACCCCAATGATCGGGGGTGTGTGAGTGATATCCTGGTACAGAGCCCAGGCCTGGTTGATCAATGCGTCCAGGCCGAATCGAAGTTTCTCCAACGACATCGTTTGTGTCCGCACAGTGAAAAATTTGTAGTCGGGGGAGATCATCACCTTCGGGTCCTTTGTCTCTGAGCGTACAATGCCCGTTGCGAATTGGGACAGCTCAGTCACCATGTTGAATGGGGTCTGTAACCCAAGTGCCAGTACCTTTGAGTGTAACTTTGCCACTCGCCTCAAGACCCAGCGTCAGTCATGCAGAACAACCTCAAGATTCGGCTGCAACTCACTCCGCATCGTTTGTTGCAGGCTCGTTCCGCCCACGCCCAATGAAAGCCTCCAGCAGCGTCGTCTGGCGAATGAAATATTTGATTTTTGCCAGGTCCGGGGTAAATGACTCGGCGGAATAAAAGTTGCCGCATGGCTTCAAGGCCCGCAGCCATAGGAACCTCTGCGTGACATCCTGCCAGTCCTCTCCCACAGGCGCTGTCGCGATACTCCAGGAAAAGGCCTGGAAAGATGAATGAAACTCCCCTTTGTCGCCCCGTTTTAGGTCAGCTATAAGGGCTACCGCGCAAGAGCGTTGCTCTGCTGATAGCACGAACTTGAAGCCACCATCCTCAGCAGGGTTGCAGAATGACCTTAAGATTGCTGCTGTGAATTGTTTTACAAATGCAGGGTATTCCACATTCTCAGCCGCTATGGTCTTCCAGTATTTAGCCCTGTGAATGTTGCCGTTCAGTGTGAGCCGCCCATAACTCTGCATAACGCCCCCCGCCTACCACTCACCCTTCGCTCGGTATATTCGTCCCATGCATGAGCGTCTTCAGTATGGTCAGCCTGCTGCCATGGCCGTCCAATATGGTCCGCCCCATCTCAAAATGCCGGTTGATTGCGATTTCAAGGCAGGAAAAACAGCCGCCAAGCTCCTTGTCGCTGCGCTTCTCCTTCAGGGCAAGGGCTGCGCCACGGAGCTTCTTGCTGTCGCGTACTTGCGGCAGGAGATCCAGCCATCCAGTGATCTTCAGCAATGCGGGCGGGGTCCGGCCCTTGTCCGTAGCAGAGACCTGCAGGTCAGCGTTGGCCGATGCGCCAATAACATCAAGTGCTTGGTGAAGCAGTCGATCCTGCTCTTTCTTCAGAGACTTGTCCACTGCGAAATACGCCTTGCCGAAGCCCGTGAACGCCCTTTGCACAAGGCATTCTTGATAAGCCATAGACTCTGCCGGTGGCCCAGGGGCTTCGTGTGCAGTCCCCGCATGTCTTCGCATACAATGTTGGTCCTTTACAGCATAGTGGCATCCGCCCGCTGTACAAGCAAACCCGGAGGTGGGGGCTGGCAAGCCCTCCACCGGTGGGCCCCCGGGAAGCGGAAGCGGCACGCCCAAAGGCTTCTCGTAGACGCCGTGCTTCTTGGCGAAATCCTGAGCCGCTTCGATGGTAGAAAGCGGGATGGTGCTGTGCTTGTTGTGGCAGTGGCCTTTTACCATCTCGGACGTGAGGCATACCTGGCAAGCCCTGCAAATAAAGACCTTCAAACCTCTGTGGAACCAGACGCCGACGTCATCCAACACCTTGCCTCCTTCTAAGTAGCCAGTCCCGGGATCAAGCCGCACTCGACGCGGTGCTGGCAGTTGATGCAAAGCTTCACCCTCTACGGCGTATCGCAGGTGAATATTCCGAGCAAAATCTCAGTGAATGGAGCAACCCACCCCCGTATTCATGGGAACCTGGCAGCTCGTGGTTAACTGACGTCTCAGCATGGTCATTGGCGGTAAGCCCTTCCTCAACCACCCCAGGCGACATACTGAGGTCAACTTCAACCTCCACTGTGCCTAACAAAGAGCCTGTGAGTGCTAGCCGTAGTTCTAGCGAAAACTTACTGGATGTGTGCAGGAAAAGCTCCACCCCATCGACCTTGTGCTCAAGCCGCACGTGTTTACCGGCCCTGTCTCTTCTGTTCGCCGTGTAGTGACAGCCTTGGAAAGGGCAGTGCAACTTCCCCCCGCTCACTGCGAACTGCAAGCTCGTACCGTCCTTCACAAACTGAACCGGAGTGACGTGGTGGTTCCAATTGTGCTTCCGAGCTTTGGGGTCGGTGGTCGGAGCCAAACAATTGGATGCAGAACAAAGCACAGGCCGGGTAGCAGGCATTGTTGGAAGATAGGTATAGCTCAGTCTAACACGGCGGGAATGAAGTTCAGAGGGATATGCCCTGAAAACGGCAGAGATATGTCCCATATAACGCAAGACGTGGCTAATCCCCCCCCCCCCCCCCTATTGCCCACTCCGCTGCTAACGGTTCCAGATAGGCTGGCTGGTCCGACAATTCCCCACCATGGTTACCCAGTGCCCACTTTCTTTCATCCGCAAACCTAGCCGAGAAGGGAGGCCTCGGAGGACCTGTCTCCATTTGGGACCTTTCGGCATCTTCTTTTACGAAATTCCAGGTTAGGACAGACTAAGTTATGGAATGTCAGACGGCCAGTCCTTTTTGTCAGCAGCCTTGAGTCGACTGGTGCAACTCACTGGCAGAGTCAGTTGTATTTTGGCATATTTGGCTGTATGTGAAGCGGCGGCCATGACGGGGGCCTTGCGCGGAGTATATGTGCCGGTGGAGAATCAGGTATCATAAGCGACCAACGTTACAGCTAACTCGGAAATTCCAGACCGCTTTCGCCTGTGCTCCACTTAGCTTTAGGTTTACCCCAGTTTACTGGGCAAACAACGCTAGATTCCTAATCTGGCTTACTCCACCTCGGGGCGAGCTTCACGTCGTCAGGTTCCCCTCGACTTGAACTCAACAAGTGGTAGGAAATTATCGAGGTATTCCCCAAGCTACAAAAGAGCAGATTGTCGCCATGTCACACATCTGAGTCCCAGTGAGATCTCTCGAGTCACTGGACTAGCACACGTACAACCCAACGAATCGTGGAGCTTTGGAGGGGACGCCGGCACTATTGTGACCGAGAGCCGAACAAGCCAAATTAGGAATAGTGCTATTTGTACAGTAAACTAAGGCGAACCCAAAGCTAAGTGGAACACGGGCGAAAGCGGTCTAGCATTTCCGACTCATTTGTAGAGCGGCTGAAATGAACGGCGGTCCACCAGCTCTTTAGCAACTAAGCGAGCGCTCTCATCGGCTGCTGAGCCTTGCAAGCGATCCCGAAGTGTGTCTCAGTCCAGGACCTTGCTCGCCCACCCTCGTCTGACTGATGGAGCTAGTTGTAATAGGCATATATCTCCAGGCCCATTATTGGTAGATCTACCCTCCGTCACCCCCACACAGGATGCCTTGTTGTCCACTAACACCCTGTAATTCGACTACATACGGCCATGGGGGAAGTCTTTCGTCTGGTGAGCAACCGCCAAGATGCTTCATAACGGCTCAAATTCTCTGATCCTGTCACAGAGCAGGTGCGAGCTTTATGGCAAGAATGGTGCCCGAAGCCATCTTGTAAAATACGGTCGTAATGTGGAGTTGTACGATGGGCCGACTACCTTTAATCACTCTCCAATTGGTGATCCGTCCAGGGCCGTCTTTACACAGTGCGGAGATTGCAAACCATACATAAATTTTTGCCGGAGTGGTGCAAATGCATAAAGCAATCGCCTTGCTCTTGCGCACGCGTCGTAAGTCAGCCGTATCATTTCGTACACAAGACCAAACAGAGGGAAGTAGCGAGCTAGGAACGACGACGCGGTCGGGCCAGAGGCATTACCGAAGTTGACTTCGTTCATGGAACACGATTTACAAAAATAAAATTACCTTGCAAGCAAGGTCTCTGCGGACGTTTTTCACGTTTACGTGATACTTTGTACAAACATTTCGCACGCCTCTCGCGGCGTCTGGTCGGCTTACTACACTACTGCCTTGGGCCAAGATAATTGATCATGACACCTCACATTCGATAGAAAGCCTGAGACGATACGTGATAATGGAAAGCACGTTTCACGCCGGACGATATATGCGCCACTTCGAGCTCCCCTTCAGGAAGGGCGGTGGCTTCCACAGACGACTCTCAACGTCAATTTTTCTTCCCCAATTGCGGCGTCTCGGTTGTTGATCGCCTCTTGCATCAGCTTGTACCGCATTAGCACAAACTTCTATCAAATAATATTTTGTATGGCTGCAAGTCCGCTTCTTGTCACGATCGTCTGCTTCACCTGGACCCAAGCAAGGTTTCTGCCGCCGTGCCCGAGTAAAAGATCTGCTCTGATAACATGGAAGGAGTATTGAGAGAATCAAAGTTGTTGCTGGCAGCTAGGTGATCTAAGCGCCGGGCGTGCCAATGTCACTCTCGCAAGGCAACCCCCTATCACCCATAAATCCTCAGCCATCCGCGGATTACCAAAAACGTGCATCTCCCCGGTACGTGGGTGCTTTAGTCCCCCCCCCCCCCCCATTCAATTGTAGCGACGCCGAGGCGCCAGTCCCCGACTTCAAGTACAGGCAGATATCCATCTGGTTTTTAAGCACTGGTCGGCTGGACCTTGCTGGTGTTGAGATGTGCGCCGTGATCTTATATTAGTCGCAGTCAACGTCAGTCAAAGGAGCATGGTGAATTCGATTTCTTCCTCAATCAAGTTAGACTCGTCACCGGCATCCGTTTCTTTCAATTTCTGCTTTCTTATTTTCGACTACAACCCTGCTTCGCCTGCATGATCCTGATGAGACATACTGACCAACCGAACATGGGTTTGGAAAAGCACGAGCCGCAATGGCGGACACCACGTTTATCTTTTTTTTATTTTTTATTTATTTATTTATTTTTTTCATTCCCTTCGTATGAAAGACGAAGTAAGCGCGTAGACTTTGTTAAAGTCTCAAACATGAGCGCAACAAGCGTAGTTCACAACGTTCGATCGGAGAGGAGAACTGATGTGAAAACTCACGGTGCTATAAGAACCACATCTAGGCTCTCGTTCAATAGAATACTAGTGACCACGATTTGCTGCAAGGTTGAACCTTCCTGAGTACAGAACAATGTGTGTATGAAGTGCCCCCAATTTGTTGCACAGAGGAGACATAACCGTTCCCTTTGCAAACATAAATGGAAACCTATCATAAAAGACATGTCCGAGGGGTGAGGATGCTGTGTATTCATCATTGCAGTGGATATGATAGGAGAGGGACATAATGCCTCATCGAGCACTCGGGCAGCACGCCCTGACTGCTTCTGTTTGTCACCTGATCAGTGTAGAGAGCTGTATCCTAGTGCTTAGCCACAGTGCAAATACAACCATACATAGTTTTTCCGACATATGACCGAAACTTCACTAGGCTCTAACACACCAAGCAGACTGGCGAAACTTGTAGTGTGCGAAGTTTGTCACTGCCTGTTTCCCCGCAAAAACATGTGAGCTCCCTGACACGAGCGGGCCACGGCGGCAGTCTCGGTCGGCTAAAGCTTGGCGTAGTGAAGGTTCGGTAATATGTCGGAAAAACTATGTATGGTTGTATTTGCACAGTGGCTAAGCACTAGGATACAGCTCTCTACACGCCAACGCAGATTGGTTTGGAGTCTGGCAAACGTCAGGCACCCCGCAAACGAGCACTAACCCCGTTAATTCCGTTTTAACTCCGTATAGAGATGGGAATGTATTATATCATCAACTGTACAGACGTATCTAAGCGTCAGCTGGTGAATGATAGCAACAGTACTCGTGCTTCATGTAAGTTCATAGCAGATTATCACATATGCTACGTTACACCAACGCAGACTGGTTTGGAGTCTGGACGTTTGCTGGCAGTCTTGGCGGTTGCAAGTCGAAGAAACACCAATCCAACGACGCCAGGCGGCGTTTGGCTGTTATGGACCCCCAACCGCTCACTTCTGCCACCCAGCTGCCTTGATCAGTTCGACCTACACGGATGCACTCCTCACGTAGCTGGACGTCATCGGCTAGGTAAAAAAGACCGCGGTTGTCATACAAAGTGGAGGAAGGAAGTGAATGGAATACCAAAGAACTCTCGGAACGCCCATGGGACACTCCGGTGTTTCTTTGGGCGTCCAGGCAGCGCGTAAAGCCCCCAGCGACGTCACAAAGAAAAACAGTCGGCAGGCCGGTGGCGCACTTGTTCCTCTTCAACCAGTTGATCCTTTGAGTTGCGACGAGAAAGTAAGTTTCCAGCGGATTTGATATCGGCTATAGGGTTAGGGGCGGATGGGGAACCAGGATCAGGGGGGGGAGATGATTGTCGGCAGTCGTGGACGTTTGCATGGTATCGCAATAGCGGACGAGTCCGGGTCACTTACAGCAGGCTCTTCAGAAATGGCAGAAGGCAATGCTGAATCACGAGTACGGCGGCAAAAGACGAGTCCGACTCACTCGTAGCAGTCTTGAGAGGTGGCGGAAGGCGACAGCGAACCACGAGGGGGCTGTTTCCCTTCGGCCTTGGGATTAACTGCGCGGTCATGGGAGGGGTCGGGAGAACTGCTGGAATCGGTGAGGGAGATACCAGATGGTTGACAGCAGCGTGGCTCTGCATGCCGGTGGGGCGGCAGCAGAACACGACGACGATGGTGGGTGGCAGGGGGCGACGGCATCTTGAGAAGGCAGTCGAAATGCATGCAGCTGCACGCATGACCCGCCTTCAGAAGAAGAATACGGGGATCACAGTCTTCGAGCTGAATGGAGTCCAAAGCATCAAACCCAATCCATCCATCATATTGGCGATGATAGCGCTGAAGAGGTGTGTTGGAGAGGCCGAGCTTGTGCAGAACGGAGGGGTTAAAGATGAGATGAGGGAAATGAGAGCCATCTTGGAATTGGTGAGTGAGAGGTCGATTACGAAGCTTTACCGCCAACGGCCGCACCTGCAACGCCCCTACAAAAGCTCCATTATGCCTGCTGCAGCCTGCAACCTGGGTCCAGCCACGGTATGTCGCCCGCGCCGAGATTCCGCCAACTTGTCCTTCGGCATTTGTTCCATCATCGCACTCGGACATTTCAACCCCAAGACCAGGGGGGGATTTGGCACTGAGGGAACTGGGCGTCGTCGATTTTACCCCAGGAGCTACGGCCTTGATTCCGCCCGCGATCGTCATCCGCCACAACGCGAAGATTCGTGACAGAAAAACGAGGTACTGCTTCACTCAATATGCCGCGGGGTCGCCCTTTTCTTATATGGAAAATGTAATGGGGTCAGGGAAGGAGGCCATTGGGGATCCAAAAATGAATGTCGATCGACTTAAACATGCTGAGGCGAGGCGTCTTCGTTGGGAAAGGGGCCTAAGTGGCGTTATTCTCCCACATAGTATCTGAATATGCAGATATTTCTACAACGTCGATGTCGCCAACTCAACTCAAGTACCCCATATCTCGACGAACTGAGTTGGTTCACTACCAAGATGCCGTTGCGTGGCAAAACAGCCGGTTTCGAGTGCTATGTATGGAGGACCCAACTCTCTGGGTGCTATCAATCCCTAGTCACAAGACGTGGGTGTTTTGCTACAGGACACTTTTTTTTGGGGGGGGGGAGGGGGCGAATAGGACGCCGCAGCGTAACTTTTGCCCTTCCGTTCACCGGTACATCCGGCGCGGACATGCAGACCCCGGCCCTGCTGAACCGTGCTAAGCTGTCGAAAGATGAACCACGAATGCATCATCCGTCCGGGATGTTCAGAACGCTTGCAATGTGAAAATGCTTCTAGGATATTGTGCGCAGATAAGAAATTACACAGGGCAGCCAACATTACTGGCTAAGATAGCCTTTCCCCCCCGTTAAAAAGCGTCCCGTCGCAACCAAGGCCTTGGGCGCCAGCGACGGTGCCTAGTTGGGGGGACGGGGTGGTCC
>JBBPRF010000422.1:0-24440 GCA_038092875.1 Lanmaoa pseudosensibilis | reverse complement strand
CCCATGCTGAACTCACTCATAATCACCACCCCCACTCCATCACCAACCAAGCACCATTCTACCTCATGATGGGGTATAAACCCTGTGCCCTTCCTTTAGTAATTGCTGAGTCATCACTTCCCACTGCAGAAACCTGCCTTAAGTCACTTACTGCTGCCCAAGATGAAGTCTTTGCTGCCCATGAACTCACTTACCAAATCATGGCTACTTACATCTGACAGAAATTTATTTCTTTCAAGAATAAAGATAAGGTGTGGCTCAAAGCCTACAACCTGAAACACTTCATTATCAATCCCAAATTTGCCCCCAAATGCAAAGAACCCTTTACCATCATGAAAGTCCTATCACCAATGACCTACAAATTCCACCTTCCCACAACTTGGAAGATCCATCCAGTCTTCCATGCTTTTCTTTTATCACCATACTGTGAGAATGCTGTTTATGGGCAGAACTTCCTGAAACCACCACCAGACCTTATTGTTGGTAAAGAAGAATATGAAATCAACCAGATATTATGCCACCACAGAACACCGTGATCATGCTCCTCCCTGATCCAATGGAAAGGATACACCATGGAAGATGACTCATGGGTCCCTGAACAGGATTTGAAAAATGCTAGTTCTGCTTTAAATGCTTATAAAAAGCTTCATCCCTTGGTCTTTTCCTTTCAATGCTTCTAATCCATCACTACCATCACCATCACCATGGCCATTGGATACTCCCCTTCCATCTCAATTCCCACTGTCTCCTCCATCACCACTTCCATTCCACTTTAGAACATCTCCCCTGTCAAACACAATAAAACTCTCCTCAGCCCTCTGCCTTCTTATCACAGCTCTTTTCCCCCCTTTGATCAAGCTTCTTCCCCAGTTTCATCCCTGAATATTAACTCCAATGCTCTGCCTATTGAGCAACCTGCTCCTGCTGTCCCTACTCCTCTTACACCAGTATCTATTGCTATGTTACCAGATGCTATCACATTAGTAGACATACCCCTCTTTGCCAATTGCCTATGAGAAGACCCTCCCTCTGGTGAAGACATAGTTCTCCTCTTCATACTCCTCCATAATCCTCAAATTTCCACCCATATTGACCACTACCTCAAAGTTGGTTCCCCCCTCTGTTATGAACTATCACAAGCAATAACTCAAAGACCACAAGGCTCAGGATCTATCTCACAGTGTACATGGCTACTGGCTCAATAAATGAGGTGGGGAGCTTCGTCCAAGTACAATGTTGGCCTACAAGGAGGAAGTACTCCAAGCAATGACCAATAATAGTAAACAAAATGGATTAGACTGGGGTTACCAGTTATAGAGTGTCTACTTTATATATGTTACAGGTGCATGCACAGACCATGCTGTGCATAAGATGATTTACTATGTATGGGTAAAGTAAAGAAGGCTGTGTGTGATTTGAGTAATGACAGCATGAGATGACAGGATGGAAGTAAATGTGGGAAATAAATAAAGTGTGAAATCAATGGAGATTAAAACCATGGGGTAGTCATGTGATTAGGTTTAGACCTTGGTCATGTGATGTTCTCATGATCATGTGCTCTGAGTCATGTGATCTTGAAAGCAAAATGATTAAGTCCAAAAAGTTTGAAAATATTCATATTATAACACCCTCCATATGCTCTATGGTGTGTACCTCCAGAATGAAACCATCATTATGCACACTAGCATACCTTCTGCCCGTGCTGAAGTCACTCTTCATGACTGGCTTATTCTTAATGACGCCCATAACATCCAAGCCCAGCTGTACATTGCCATGTACCAGCTGGATATGCTTCCTTTCCTTGTAGATATAAATTATTACCTCCTAGACCTTGCATCCCAAGTCCATCCCCTCACCGAAGACATTGCCACCCTAGTCAATGCCCATGAACATGCCTCTGCCATCGCTGCAGGAAATAAAGCTGCCATTTGTGTTGGCCACCACCTTCCCATATCCACCTTCCTAGTGCTGCTCTGATTATCATCCCCTGTCCCAGAAGAAGAAGAACCCCTGGTTGAACACATTGACCCAGCCCACCCAGAGCATGAATCCCAAACTCCATCTGCATCATTATCTTTCATTGATGAACAAACTGCTGCACAACTTCATCATATTGAAGTTCATGCCTTCTGTTACACTGAAGCATACTTTCTAGCTATAGTGACCACTTATTGGAGTAGGTCAAAGTCTCATAGAGCGAAGGGAAGTCTCAGCATTTAGGATCACAATTAATAAGGCTGGAAGACTAGAAACTACACTTGGATTGTGTAGAACTAGCTAAGGAATAGTAGTACAAGGGCAGCATATTTATAGGAATGGCTATGGAGCATGGATCAAGCAGTGTGCCACAGCAATCTACTGGATATGGGAAAACAAAGGATATCGGTAAAGGGGATTTCCTTGAAGGGAATGAGGCTGTCCATGAATGGAATAAAAGGGGATGTCGAGATCTAGTATTCAAGGACAAGATTGTCAAAGAAGTTATAGGTGAAATCCGAGTCAAGGTGAAGGAGGGAAAAGCAGAAAGGGGAGCAGCTCTCCTGAAGCCCATAGGGAAAACTTACAACACCTTCCACTCCAACCCATTATTGCCATCAGATCCTTGCTACTTTGAGGTCTGTTTTCAATGTCAACATCTAGGCCATATGAAATGCAACTGTCCTGCCTACTTCTGCCCCTTCTGCCTTACCTTTGCACTGGAACACAATCAAATCCAATGCACCCATTACTGGTGCTCTCAATGCGGCAAGCAAGTGCCTGGCCATCATGCAGATGTCTGCATCTGGTGTCATCGAGATCATACAACATCCTCTTTTTCTTCTTTCTCCTGGAGGTCCTTTTGCACTTGCACCTCTTCCTCCAATTCACATGGCTCCCAGAAATCCTGCTGCTCATCAGGATGTGTTGATCCTGTCCCTGTCCCTTTGCCTGTCATGGCTAAACATCTAGATGATGTCTATGTTGACAATGATCCCTTCGATAATGTTGCATACACCAACATGATGGGATCACCTTAAATGGGTTTCAGTGGAACTTCACCCGTAGCAGGGGGGTAATGTTACAATTCCTAAGGGCTACCTTTTTCTTTCCTTAACTTCCACTAGCTATATGCTGTATTCATATAAGTCACTCATTCAACTCTCACCTCATACATTTCTTTATTCCTTTCTCAAGCATGTGATTCCTCCAATTGGCCTAGGCTGTTTCCTCCACATGACTCATTGTGTCATCTGCAGCAGTGACACCATTCTTCCTTGTAATACTAATGATGCATTGCTCTCCTATTGGCTCATGTTATTGTATGACATGTCATCACCATTTCCCCTTTCCATACTTAGTCCATATTTCTCTTGGTCCATGCATGGACCCCTTATGTATAAATATGTGATCATTGCATAGTATTTTGCTAGCTTAGACCTCCCTTATTATTTAGCCACACTTGCAATTGAGAAGCTCACTTCTTGTGTTCTTAATGCTTGTCTCTCACCCCTTCAAATCTGAGTCAGGTCAGTATTGCCTTAGTTGCAACTGTACTCCTGGACTTGTCGTACCTGTTGTGTCTCCAAGCACTGGATGACTCCACTAGTCTCTGAGTCACAAGATCACCTACACATCTGTGGACTTTTTTGTCACAAGAGTAAGTCATTGCCCATGAAACCCTCTCCCCTAGACCTCCCCTTTGCCTTACATATAAGGGCTGCATTTGATTCTACCCAGGTTGAGCATAACATTAAGACATATCACAATTTCCTTGATGTATTCTAAAAGAACAAATCAGAAAGGTTATCCAAATGAAAACCATGGGATCACACTATAGATCTCAAATCTGATTTTGTTCCCAAAAAAGGATGGGTAATACCCTTAGCTGAATCCGAAGTGGATGAAGTCTGCAGATTTCTTGAAGGAGAATTAAAAAAAGGGTATATTTTTTCTTCTAAATCTCCTCAAACTGTCATTGTATTCTTTATTTCCAAAAAGACTGGAGACAAATGTCTTGTTATGGACTATTGTTACCTTAATGAGGGGACTATTAAAAATAGTTATCCTTACCTCTGATTTCTTCTCTCATTGACCACCTAAAAGGTGCAGACATGTTTACCACATTGGATCTCTGATGGTGTTATAACAATGTACACATTAAAGAAGGTGATGAATGGAAAGCAGCATTTGTTACACTGCTTGGAGCCTATGAACCCACTCTCATGTATTTTGGGATGACCAACTCACCCCCCACTTTTCAGCAAATGATGAACAATATCTTTAATGATATGTATATTGTATTAGTAATTTACCTGGTCTTCATGAAGGGTAAAACCCGAGAAAAACATGAAGCCATAGTTCATGAAGTCCTACAAAGACTTCACAATAACAATCTATTTGCAAAATCAGAGAAATGCATCTTCTCAGCCAAGAAGATCAACTTCCTGGATAGGCAGGTGTTTAAAGAGGGGGTAGAAATACAGGAAAAGAAGGTGGCAGGAGTAATGGATTGGCTGGTTCCCACACAGTTGAAGAATCTTCAAGGATTTCTTGATCTCTGCAATTATTACTGCTGCTTCATTGAGGGCTTTGCTGAAATTGCATGCCCACTTAATGACCTTACCAAAAAAAATACACCCTTCATCTGAGGTCCCAAACAGCAAGCTGCATTCAAACATTAAAAGGAAAATTCATCATGGCTCCACTACTCACTTATCCCAATCAGGACAAGGAAATATGGGTGGAAACTGATGCTAGTGACATCACTACTGGTGGAGTTCTTTTGGTAAAATATGAAGATGGTTTCTGAAGACCATGTTTTTTCATTTATCATTCCTTCAGTTCTGCTAAGCAGAATTACCCTATCTATGACAAAGAACTTTTTGCAGTGATCCATGCCTTACAAGAGTGGCATCACCATCTTCTCAGAAGAACCCACTTCAAAATCTGGACAGATTGTAGGAACCTCAAGTTCTGGAAGCATCCTCAAGATCTCTCACAATGACAGGCATGCTAGCATGCAGTACTCCAAGAATATCACTTCTCTATTATTTATAAACCTGGTAGTTCTAATGGATGGGCTAACGCACTCTCACAGTGACCAGATCACAGAGATGCCACACCTGACCATAATACCAATTTACAGTACTTCCCAAACAATTATTTATTAACAATGTTTCTCTTTCATCTCCCTTTTATGAAAAACTAGAAAAAGAATCTAAAAAATTAGAAAATGTAGACAGATTTACTTTCTCTGACACCATCTACAAAAACAACAAAAACAAAATTTTCATACCTGAATTGTTATGTCTAGAACTTCTCAACTTATGTCATGACTCTCCTATTTCTGTACATCACAAACAAGGCTGTACCATTCATATTGTTACATGGTATTTCATGTGGCCTGGTGTCATGCAATATGTAAAAAATTACATAAATCACTGCCAAGTGTACTTCCTCATGAAGAATTCATCAAAAGCACAGGCAGGAAAACTTGTACCACTACCCATACCAAGTAAACCTTGGACATGTTACACCAGAGCACAGCTTCTAGCTATAGCAACCACTTATAGGAGTAGGTCAAAGTCTTGTAGAGCAAATAGGAGTCTCAGCACTTAAGATCGCAATCAATAAGGCTGGAAGACTAGAAACTACACTGGATTGCATAGAACTAGCTGAGGGATAGTGGTACAAGGGCAGCGTATTTATAGGGTCAGCTGTGGTGCACGGACCAGGTGGTGTACCACAGCAAACTATTGGAAGGGGAAATGAAGGGAGTCCGCAAAGGGAAACACCCTTTAAAGGAAAGAGGCTGTCCATTTGAAGGGTGGCAAAAGGGAAATCAGTACTCGAGGACCAAGCTATCAAAAAGGTTATAGGTGAAGTCTAAATTGAGTTGCATGAGAGAGAAACAAAAGGGGGAATGGTTGTCGTCAATGCCAAAGGAAAAGTTTGTAACAGGGAGAGAAAGATATATGTGGCAGAAGGTAGGATAGATAATGGGAGGAGGAAGAGTGGTGATGAAAGTTCCAAAGCCATGACTGTGTAGAGCATTAATAAGGTGGTGGAAGATGTCTCCTAAGGTGAAACAAAGGGCCACATCCGGGTATCCAGCCACATTGATCAATAACTGAGTTCTAGAGACTCCATGGTAGGCACAGATAAGATCTTGGCTGATGGTATCTTCATGGAAGAGGGGATCTTCTTCTATGTTTCAGAGGATGATGGAAGAGTCAAGGCCTGCGGCATAAAGTGAGTGGACCCCATGTGTGGGCAAGAGTGAAGGATAGACACATCTTGTACATAAGGGTGACAATGGGTTGTAAGATGAAGATAAGGGGAATGAGGCAATGGACAAGGATAGAGATGACATTGTGATATAGGTTGATGGGAAAAGGGAACATACAATGGAGTTTGGGCTTAGGCAGGAGATACTCATGGAGAGACCATTGACTGACTAATGACCCAACTCAAAGATGGTGATTCCATTTATAAGCTAAGAGGATGATGGGAGCATGGTGGAGATTAGACTCTGGTTCCCAGGTATTTTTGAATGATGGATAGCCTTTCCATGTGGTCAGGTACTGGCAACATGATCAGGGACCTTTGTGAGCTATAATTGCCTCAACTTCCCATTCTTCCTCATTATCTATGACGTCAGGAGGCAGAGAATGGAATGCTGGGCCATATGCTTCACTGGTGTGATAAGAAGATAGAAGTGAGGTGTGGAACACATCATGTATTTTCCATGTAGGGGGAAGACAGAGCTGATAAGTCAAAGGGGAAAGGACTTGGGTTATTTCGAAAGGACTGTGGCATTTTGGGGCAAGCTTTCAGGAGGAATAGTTAAGACGGAGGTGAGTGGCTTCGAGCCATACTTTATCACCTACTTTCCATGGTGTAAAGTGACTGGTTGTTCTGGTTGACATGAGCTTTCATGCTGATTCGTGGGCTGCTGAAGTTTCTTTTTGAGCCTCGTTGAGGGAGGTAAGTTGCACTTCCAGGGCTGGAAGAAAGGTTTTGCCCAGAGGGGGATATGAATGTGGGTTGTAACCATAAAGTAATAAAAAGAGGAACTTCTTTGTTGACATGTGAGGAGTGGAGTTATGATGGAATTCAGCTGCAGTTAAGATTTCAGTCCAGGAAGAGGGGTTATTGGCATAAAAGATCCAAAGATAAGTCTCTAGCTCTTGATTGGCTCACTCTGTTTGGCCATCTGTTTGTGGATGATAGGCTGTTGAGAGACGAACATCATACTTTAGGAGGCAAGCAAGCTCTCTTGTGAAGGCAGAGGTGAACTGAGGACCTCTATCAGAGATGATAGTGTCATGTAAGCTGAAGCATTTGAAGACATTGTGGTAGAAAAGGCTTGCTACTCCTGCTGCGTCAATGGTTTTTGAACAAGGGATGAGGATTACCCCCTTCATAAGGCCATGGTCAACCATGACCAGGATAGAATTGTGACCAGAGGAGGAGGGAAGATTGGTGATGAAATTCATCGACAGCTGCTTGAAAGGCAAGGACACAGCAGAGGGGATGGGAGAGAGTGGAGGAATAGTAGGATGGATGTTGACCTTGCTTTGCTGGCACGTCGCACAACTGTCAATGAAGTGTTTGACAAAGGAAGAAAGGCCCAGCCACCAAAAGTCATGCTCGAGAATTGACTTGATGTGGAACACCCCCATGTAACCAGAGAGGGGAGAGGAATGGATGGAATGAAGCAACACAGAGCAGGTGGAAGAAGGAACATACATGCGTCTGCGGAAATATAAGTGGCCGTTGTCAAAGAACCAGTCTCTAAAAGAGGAATGAGTGAACAGGGGGGAGCCTTCATCGAGAGCTGCAAGGGCTTTAAGAACAAAGGGGTCAGAGGAAGAGGAAAATTGGATATGATGGGCAAGGAAGAGGTCAAGTGCATTGATAACGATCAAATCCAGCACAATGGAAGAGTCAACATTATTCATAGAAGTGTCAATATTGTTGTGCTGAGAAAGGGCATCTGCTGGGCCCATCTGAGAACTGTTATGCTCGACCTGGATAGGATCGAACATAGCCCTTGAAGGCATAGGGAGGTCCTAAGTGTCAAGGGCTTGAGGGTAATTCACGGACACGTAAGCGTTCACATGATGCGGGGGAATCCACTGGCACGTGAAGTGACCAAGTGGCGAAGTGAGTCATCCAGCGATCAAGCGCGAAGTAACAATGTAGGCATGGAGTACGGATGTGCCAAGGCAATACCGACTGTCCTCAGTTTCAAGGGATCTACGGTCACAAAGGCGAACACGTAGCAGGCAACAGGCGACGGAGACGAAGGGACGAAGGAACGAAGGAACGAAGACTTGTCGATTGCAGAGATACTAGGTAAGACAAGGGTAGCTGTCTAAGCTAGCATACTATGCTACATAGGTCAAATAGAGAGATGCTATGTAGTAAATGAAGAGTAAAGAAATAGCATCAACAAAAAGGGGCCTTGGATAAGGCAGCGAAGGAGAACTAGCTTAGAAGGCTAGGGCAAGGGTGGAGAACACTGTAAAGCAGATAAAGGTGTAATCCATAAGGATTCCCAAAGGTAGTGATAGGGAATCTATCAAGGTGCAAAGATGGTAAGTGTAAGCTGTAGGAATGACCTCCCTTGTAGGAGATGAGCATAGGGTACCAAGCAAAGCTTCAAGACTAAGAAAGTGTCTGAGAAGACAAGGTAACAAGTGACGCAAGGAACAATGAAGGAAAAAGAAGAGTGGACAACTGTTAGGGCAACAAGTCGTAACAAGAACCAGGCATGACGGCCCAAATAATGTCAAAGTCCTGTAAAAAAAGAGCCCATTGGGCTTACTGGTGAGAGAGTTTATGGGGATCACAGATGTAAGAGAGGTTCTTGTGGTTGGTGATAATGGTGACTGAATGTGAAGTTCCCTGGAGGTAGTGTTTCCACTCAGCTAAGGTGTAGATAACTGCAAGGAGCTTGGATCATATATGTCATAGTTGCATTTGGTGGAGGAGAACATCCTGGAGAAGTAGGTGCAGGGATATTTGTCCCCATTGGTATCACACTGCATGAGGACTGCACCAGTGGCTAAGAGGGAGGTGTCTGTCATGACATAAAAAGGTTTGAAGACATCCGGAATTGCAATCACTGGAGTGGAGGTGAAGATATCTTGAAGACAATTGAAGGCCTGCTGCTGAAGGGGGAACCAGACCCAGAATTGGTCTTTGTGGGTGAGAAGAGTGAGTGGTGCAACAACATTGGAATAGTTCAGAATGAACTTCTGATAGAAGTTGGCGAATCCAAGGAATGAGCAAATATCCTTGATGGAAGTGGGTGGTTTTCAATCTTTAATGGCGGTGACCTTCTTGGGGTCCATACAGATGATCCCTTGGCCAATGATCATACCAAGATATTTCATGGTGGGCTGGTCAAAGGAATACTTGGATATTTTAAGGGACAAGCCATGTTCACGAAGGCAGTGAAGAACATGGCAAGTTTGTTCATGGTGGAGAGAAAGGGAACCATTGGTTGTGATTCTGAGATCATCCATGTAGATCTTGAGCCATCATTCCATTAGCATATCTGCGAAAATATGGTTCATAAACTCTTGGAATGTGGCAGGTGCATTGCAAAAACCAAAGAACATAACCATGGGTTCAAAGAGACCAAAGGGGGTGATGAAGGCTACCTTCCATTGGTCTTCCTCCTTAATGTGTATGTTGTTATATCCCCATTGGACATCGAACTTGGTGAAGTAGGTGGCATTCTTCATGTCGTCAATGAGTTCAGGGATGAGGGGGAGAGGGTAGGCATTTCGGATGGTGTGAGAATTAAGATATTGGTAGTCCTGGACTGGGTGAAGGAAACTGTCTTCTTTCTTGACAAAGAAGAGTGACGAGGCTTGGAGGGAATGAGAGGGAATAATTCAGCCAGTCTTTAGATGCTCATCAATCATTTTGTGGCATTCCTCCTTTTTCATGGGGTTGAGAGGATAGATCTTGGCAACCTTAGGGACAAAGGAGTCCTTGAGTTCAATCTTGTGATCAAAGGGGCGGTAAGGAGGTAGCTTTTCAAAGAGGGTTTTGGAGAAGACATCCACATAGTCTTTACAAAAGTCAGGGATGGTGTCCTTGGGGGTTTTGTTGGTTTCCATGGCCTGTATCTCTTCACCAAAGGTTCCTTTTGAGGGAGGATACTCACAGAGAGACCTCTCAACCCCTTGGGAATACCTCTGGGAGAAGAGTTCAGCAATTTTGTGGTCTGGATCAGTCGAATACCAATGTGAGTTATAACCATTATTGGAGTGCTCAATGGTGATTGAATAGGTTCTCCAATCAATCGTGGGATTCCACTTTTAAAGCCAAGGCATCCCTAGAATGATTTGAGGATGACTAAGATAAGTGACCATAAGTTTATTGTTATCCGAGAACTTTTGTGAATAGATGGGAACTTGGGTGTTCCATTTGATTGTCTCTCTTCAATTTTCGGTTCCATCGACATTGTAAGCGATGAGCAGGTTATCCAGTTTGGTGAGTTTGAAACCAGCAGAAAGGAGTCGGGCATCAATGAAATTACCTGTGGCTCCAGAGTCAATGAGGGTGGAAGTTTTGACAGTTCTAGTAGGTCTTTGTAGTGTAACCAGGAGATAAATGGTTCTTTCTTTCTAAAGGGCTACAAGTACATTATCTATGTTAAGGAGAAAAGACATTGAGGCGACTCTCCTTTTCAAAAATCCTTTGCTTTCTGAATACATTCTGGAGACATGGAGATAGAAGCTACTTCCTCCAAGGGTTCTTCATAACAGGTCTTGAGTATAGAGAGAATTTCTGTCTCTTTCTTTCCTGAGGTCTTGAGTGAGTTGACATATTCGTCTAGCTGGGAGTGGGATGGCAGGGCTTCCTTGGTAGTGGTGGTGTTGATATTCTGCGGGTTTCTCGGGGATGACTTTGATGGGAACTTAGGACAGTTTGAGCTGTTATGTCCTACTTGGTGGCAGCAGAAGCAGCAACCCTCCTTGATGCAGCAAGCACACTCAACCGGGGTGAGCTTCTTGATTGTGGTAGTGGCATCAATATCCATGGCATTGGGATCCTTTTCAGATGTGCGGGTGAAAGACAACAGAGTGAAACAGCCTTTTTTAAGGGCAAGAATGTGCATTTTTTGGCCATGGAAGATCTTAGCATATTTGATCCATTTGTCAATGGTGGTGGGGATTGAGGACATAGAGAGGATCATGGTAGCAAGTCACTGGTCCAATCCAAGCGAAAATTGGTCAATAAGGGTAACGTGGTCTGTGATGCTGGCCTTGGCAGTGAGGTTCTGGAAGTCAGTAATATACTGCTGGAAACCATTGTCAGTGGTTTCATCAGAGGGGTGGGAGGACTTCTGGGCGAGCTTGGTAAGCTTGAGGCGGGCAGTGGCCTTGGTGTTGAAGGGATAGAATATGGACTCAAAGTTGGAGCAGAAGTCTATGAAAGTTTTTCCTGTGGTAATGGTTTGATCTGCCATCTTATCATACCACATCTCAGCAAAGTTAGCTCCTTGACCCTCACTCATCTTGTTGAGGGTCATCATGATCTTGTCATTATTGGAGGTATACAAGGTTTGATTCAAGATAAAATAGGCCTTCATAGTCTTTATTCATCTGGATGCATTGGCGGGCTTGCCTGAGAAGTCGGCCAGAGGAGCAGCTTTAAGCTCAGGTGCTTTGGACATGGTAGGCATGGGAGTTGTGGGGGTGGGAGCAACTGGTGTTGTAAGTGAGGGTTGAAATGAGGTGGTTTCTAAGGCATAGGAGGGTACATAGTTTTGCTGGGATACACTGGAGATACTGGGGATTGCTGGTAGAAGTGATAACAAGGGCTGTGATACTGGGGTATTGGGGATGGTATTGTTTCTGAGTTCAATGTCTTTGTCCTCTTCAGGAGAAGGTGCTGGGGGTTGATGTTTGTGATGTCCATAGCAACTTGTGGTGGTACTGGTGGGGGCCCTTCACCTAGAAAGGTAGGGCTATGAAGATTCTTGATCTTTTGTTATGCAAAGCATGCGAGAACAGAGGTACTTCTATGGAGTAGCACTAGTTGGGCGATACTCACAAAGAAACCAACATCCACTAGTCTACAAGAGTAAGGAGTTCAAGGATGAGGGAGTTGAGTAAAGTCTGACTTAAGACACAAGATTCAAGGTGGTTCAAGAGTATGCTTGTATTGTGTAGATTGAGAATAGAGAATACAGACAGTAGGCATACAGTTTATATAGTGTAGACCAGCACGCATGGACCAAGGAAGGAAAAGACATAAATGGAAAGGAAAGTCATAGAATCATATGGAAGATGGGGAAGACTTGCCAATATGAGGGAATCAGTGGAGGAGGTGTAAGTTCAAGGATAAGGCTAACAAAAGAGGCAAAGGAAACAAGGGGAAGAAGTATTTGTGAGAAGGAGATAGGTGGCATAGGGCCAACTAGAGGTACCTCTCCAAGTCATGTGAGTACTTTATATGAGAAAGAGCAGAAGACAAGAAGAAAGAAGGAAAATTGTAACACATGCAGATACCAAGCAATTGGAAGTTTCCAAGTATTCAGCTGGAGATAAAGTTTGGCTTTCCACCAATCACCTCAAACTATCCTATACAGCTAAAAAAACTTATGCAAAAATGGATTGGACCTTATGAAATTGCATGGGTCCTGTGTAACACTGTAACACTCCACCTACCTAACTCAGTCCATATTCACCCAACCCTCAATATCACAAGGGTGAAACCTTATCAAGAGCCATTACCAGGGCAACATGTTTTATGCCTGGATGCTATCGAAATAGACAAGAAAGGCATAGAGGCACCTGAGGTGGAGTATATTTCTTTGTCCTGCATGAAGGGAAGGAAGTTGGAGTACCTGGTACATTGGAAAGGGTAGGACAAGACAGACAGAACATTGAAACCAGCCACCAATTTATGTCATGCTGAAGACACTATCACAGCTTTTCATGCCTCTCACCCTTCCACACCCCATTGTATCCATGATATCTTCCAGCTGGACTTCCACTCATTGTTTTATCCTTCAGAAGGTTTAATAGCCATACACTTTGTCAGTACTCATTTGGAATACAAGTCTTATAGAGGGGGTAGTGTTATGAATGCTTTCAAACACAATTACACTTTACACTACTACTTTGGACTTCAATGTTTTCAGACTTCAACTGTCACCTGACCTGAAGCATGTGACCATGTGAACATGCATGTGATATGGAGCAATCCAAACACTGCATTAGTAAACACACATATTTCACCCTTCATAATAACCTCACCTTACCAACCAAGATCTGTAATTGCTTCATCAGACCTGGTAGTTTCTTTCCTTTTACATCTTAGCACTGCTTGGTCTGTGCACTATCACTACATGTATATAAACCCTCTGTGCTTTAACTGGAATCCCCAGTCTAATCCATTTGTTCACTTATGAGCTTTCTTGCTGGGTGATCTAAGGTTGACTCCATATGCTCCTCTAGAGCCAGGCTCTTTTTGCTTGATTCTCATTCCCCTTTATTCCATTGTTGTTGTTGTGTCCAGCCAGTAGTAGTAGTCCCTAGGGAGAGCCACTTGGTGGTGTTCTAATGTATTTTACTTTGGTAGTCACAACACCATTAAGGGTCTTGGCCAATCTAGAATAGCTTTTACCTTTTCTATATCCATTTTTATTTCATTTACGCCAACTGTCATCCCAAGGAATTCTACTTCCTTTGTGCTAAATGAACATTTCTCTGGTTTGACATAGAGATTATTTTCTTCCAGACAATGAAGAACTTCTAGCACAATTCTATCGTGTTCCTTTTAATTGTCGGTTTTTGTGAATATCATAAGACCATTGATGTAGATGACAACAATGTCATCCATGTCCACAAAGATTTCATTCATTATTGCCTGGAAAGTGCCTGGGGAATTGCATTACTCAAAGTACATCACAAGCAGTTCATATGCACTCCTATAGCACATGAAGGCAGCTTTCCATTTGTCACCTTCTTTGATGCATACATTATTGTATCCCCATTGGAGATTCATCTTCATAAAGAGCTTAGCTCCTTTTAGCTTATTGACTAGCTGTGAGATCAACAGCAGCAGGTAATTGTTTTTGACCATGTGTTCATTTAGGTAATGGTAGTCCTGGACCATCTGCTTCTTTTCATCCTTCTTTGGAACAAAAAAACACCAGTGATGTTTGTGGAGATTTTGAAACCTAATGTATCCCTTCTTGAGTTGGTCATCAATAAAGGCAGATATCTCTTTTTGCTCCATCGGTGAGAGAGGGATAAGCCTGCCTTTCTTAGGGATGAACATTTCTTTCATATCTATGGCATGATCCCATGGTTTTATAACAGGCATGCATTTCAAGGCCTTCTTTTGAAAGACTTTGGCATATTTTCCACATTGGGTTGGAACTAGATCATCACTAGATGGTTCCATTTTTAGGTTGATATCTGCTGTGTGCATTCCTGAGCTTCCAAAGCCCCTATCACCACAGTTTGTTTTATCTAGGTTGCATACTTCTTTCAACACCAGGTTGGCAATCTTTTCAACTATTATCTGGGCAGTTTGATCTTCCTCTTTGACTTCAAAGTCTGTATCTGAGAGGTTGAACAGGAGAACTCCAACCAAGCCTCTATAATCAGTGTCAATAATGCCTATAGAGATTCCCATATTGACCAGGACTTTCCCATGAGCAGGTACTATTTTTCCCTTGACTCCATAAAGATTGAATCTGGCTGTGTCGCCTGATCCCTTAGAAGGTAGCTTCACATTTTATTTTAGCTGTTTTACATAAAGAGTATACTGTGCCTCTAGTGCTTTGATGCACAGTATTGAAGATCTTCCTCTTTCTCAATAAAACAAAGACAGACTGGCTTCTCCTGGAGGGAGTGCCAGTGCCATGGGCAATGCATTAACTTCACTGTGCCCTTAGCCCAATCAATATTGGGGTTGTGATGCCTTAGCCAGCTATATCTGAGAATGATCTTATTCTTCCCAAGATCCATGACTTCTATGAGGGCATGTTTTTCATGATCCTGATAGTATATGACTATCTCCACAGCATGCATGATGTTGCCTGTAGAGGTTTTGGTTCCATTCATGTTAAAGACAAGTATGGGGTTTTGTAATTTCATAAGAGGCAGCTTAGCAATCTCAGTGAACTTTCTGTCTATGAAGATTACATTTGCACTTGAATCAAGGAGTGCTTCAACTTTTGTAGTATCATGGTGTTTAGCCAATGAAGAGATTTCAATTTGCATAAGGATTATCTTTTCAACTTTTAGGTTTCTAACAAATACTTCTTCTTTCATCATCATATTTTTCTGTTTTTGTAGAGAAATTAAGCACAGGATTAATGTCCCTGCCAAGTCCACTAGAGGACCCCTTTGACAGTGAGTTTGAAATAGAGGTAGAAGACATGGATTCTTGATTAGAGATCTCATCCACTGTGAGAATAGAATATCTATTATCATCCTTGACACATCCAGATATGTGCCATAGACTTGGGCTTTTTTTCTCAACTTCTTGTTTTTGGATACTTCCACATCTCGGAAGAATGCCCTGGCTTCTTCAAATGACATCCCACATATTGCATGCGCAGGGTTGCAGCCTTTGCCCTTACCTTTGGTGCTTTTATCATCATCCCAGGATGTATGCACATTTTCATTGTTGGACTTCTGCTCCATGGTACCTGTCAGGACTTTTTATATTCCTTTTTGTATTTGCTGCCAAGCCATTTGCAAGACAGGCATTGTACCTTGGTTTTAGGACATTTCCTGACCATGTGACCTGATTGGCCACAGTTGTAGCAGCAAGTGTTAGCTACTCCAATATCCATGGCATCTGAGTCCTTCTTTCCAAAACTGCTTCTTCTTTGGTAGGCTCCATGAATGGAGTCCAAACTTTCTTGTGCCATTTTGACATGTTGTATCTCCATTAGGTAAGATGTGACTGATGTCTGCCTCTTTCCTTCTCTGAATATTTGGGCAATGATATTATCCCTTGTGTTCTTTTCAAGGTACTCTATTGTGTGTAAGTCCCTGACCATGCATTGCTGATATAGGGCCTTCTATTTGATGATGAAGTCATCTGTGGGAGTTTTCCCTTGTACACACTGTGCTAGTTCCATCTTCCCAATCAGCTTGGTTTGTGGTCCGGAAAAGACTCTCTACTTCCTGGACTAATGTGTTTCATTTGTAACTTGCCCCCTTGAGGAGGTGAACTTGTGCAAAGGGTCTGGCTTTTGACCCTGTGAGCCATGAGAGTACAGCAACTACTGCTGCATGAGAGCCTGGGGGCATGCTTGTGGCATTAAGCTCCAGCTAGGCTTTGATCTTTGCCCACAAGTGCTTTCTTGCCCTTGTATTCTCCAAGGTCTTTGAATACTTCAATTTTCTCATGGCAGCCTTTGCCCAAGCTACTTTCTTGTTTTCCAAGCCATTCTTTCAGCTATTCCATCTCTACTTCTAGAGCAGCTATCCTTGATTTCTTAATGTTATTCTCTGCTTCCATCTGCTGGGCATTTGTGAATAGTGTGTTTAGTCGATCATTGAATGTTGTATTGCCATGGAAGATATCATAAAATGTGGGTTGCAACATATCTACTGTTGGTACCACTTTGGTTTATACAATGTAGGAAGGGGGCATAAGACCTTAGATGTGTAGGCTTCATCTGAGAGTTCTTCCACACCCTTTAACCTTCTGATGGTTCTGTACCTCAGCTTCTTTATAGTCCTTCAGGGTTCTTCTTCTTTGCACTTACATTTGCACTTGTCAGCTACTACCAGTTGCAGTTCTACTACTGCCTTAGGAGTACCACCATGTTCTTCTTCAATCTGGATAACCCTCAAGCTGTCCAGGCATGGGTTTTGATTCTGGATGTCTGCGATGGAGGTGTGGTCATTGGGATTTGCTAAATCCCCTCTCAAAGTCAAATGCTGGGATGCTTCTCTGCTTCCTTTGTAAGGCTCTAGGTCCATTGGTCTGAGTACAACTGTATGGCAGAATCACACCAAGAAGTGGGCTAGCAGCCAAACACATGATTGATGTTAGAGCAGCTGTAAGAATTTTGTAGCAGGGGATGCTGACTTGTACAGACTTGTGCTTTTCACACTATGTGACACTGAGGATTCCACTTCCAGTGAATGTCCTACCCCTTCCAACTTAATGCACAGGGTAGCTATGATAGAGACATGAGAGCTGGTCAACACCAGTAGCTACTTCTTTAGCTTTGTGTAGCAACCTGTAGGCTTGTGACACACTTGTTAACTCATAGGTGGTGACAGCCTTAGTGGTGTAAAGAAAAGTGATAGGTGAGAAGAGTGTAGTTCAGTTCTAATGAAACAACCTTAAAGTGAAGCACTTCTCAGGTATCACTAGACAACTCAAACCACTAGGGGTGAATGGAGGGAAGGGAGACTAAGGAGTTTATCTCTGATGTTTTGGGAAAAACACCAAGAGAACTGAACTGGTCTTTGGTGTCTGTATTCATGGGGTTTATATACTGCATGGGTGTTTGTACATATTTGTGCATAGGGCATAGGGTTAGTCCATAAAAAGACAAACAGCCTTGAGGCTGTGAAGAATGGAAGCATAACATGAGGCTACCATACTGCACACATAAGGATGTGGCAGAATGGAAGATCAGTAAAAAGGAAACATGGTGAAGATCAAAAGAAAGAATGGAAGCATACACAGCATGGAAATGAAGGAAGCCATGTAGCCATAAGGCAGGTCTGGGATCTGGTGAGAAGATAAGTTAAAGAGTGTCTTTGTGCACTAGATCCAAATGATAAGATTAGATGAGAGTGTCCTGTGATTAGATAACCACATGGTGTGATAAGATAAGATAATATGAAAGAAAAAAATATACCAAGTCCATTAAAATGTAACTGTAACAACAAGATCTATGAAAGGATGATGCTCAATTGCCCTCACATCATCTATGACATGTATTACACATTGGCTGATGCTTACCAACAAGTTGGACGTGCCATGGAGCAGATCACTGTCAAATGTGGGCCATCCACCCATTTCCCTTCTCGTCTTCCTCTGTGGCCTCATGGCCCCTATGCCCCTCCATCTGCTCCCCTGCTGTCATGATCCCAGTTTATGGCAATTGGAATTCAACCAGGCCATGGTGCCCCCATAAAAATAGGAGTGCAGCAGGCTGCACCAGGATTTTGTCCCAACACAAGGACCTATTTCCTTTGTGGAAAACCTGGGCATATCAAGCCCAACTGCTCTGAAAACCCATATTGTTGACCACTGTGCCTGCCTTAGCTGAGGCAACAATGGATTTGGGACTATGACCAAGGTCATTACATTCCTCCTGCATATAATGGGTATGCAGGAAACCAAGAAGCACAGGTTGCTCAACACTACATTGGTCATTCCCTTCTGATTTCACTGGTAGCTGCTCCCATAATGCAAGTAGCAGCACAGCAAGTTTTCATTTTCAAGAAGACTGAGGCTTACTATCAGGACAAGTTTGAAGCCAAAGCCAGGCAATGGACTACTGAGGCTTTAAAGAGCAACAGCACATGAGGGATGAGGGTTCTAATGTGCACAAACCTGAATATTTATCTACTTCTCCTTTGCTTGATTGTATGGACAATGATTTTTCTATTTGTGACCTATCAGTTATATTACATATGATGTTTTTGAAACCCATATTCATCAACTTCTTCCCTTCAATATGGCTGGTTCTCTACCACCTCTCTTTGTGGGTATGGAGTGGGGTGCCGCTCTCTAATCTGATGACCTCTCTTTCTTCTCTCAAATTCTTCTATTAATGCTGCTCTTACATCTGCCAGCACAAAGAGGTTGGCTAGCTGTGCTGGAAGCAGGTCTTGTATGAAATTGACCAGCAGGTGGTCATTGGGGTCTTCTTTGGCTACTGAAGGTGAGTGCAAAGGATGAACTGATGAGGGAAAGTGTTACAATTCGTCTGAACTACTGTTCTTTGCCTTAACTTCTCTAGCTATACGCTGTATTACCATGAGTCGCTCATCCAACTCTTGCCTTGTATGCTTTCCTTTCCTCATTTGCCTCACGTGATCTTATCCAGTCAGCTATTGCTGTTGCCCTCATGTGACTCTGCAGTCCGCAGTCATGACATCATTGACTGCACATTCTATTTCCAATCCTTGTATTTGTAATTCTAATGATGCATCACTTCCTCATTGGCTCCTTATATTGTATGATGCATCAACCCTATTCCACTTCCATTCTTAGTTACCTTTTCTCATGGTCCATGCATAGAACCCTTATGTATAAATACCTAGCACTCGCAGCAGAGATCCTTAGCTTAGACCTCCCTTGTATTTACCTAGTATCTCTGCAATCAACAAGGTCCTTGATCCTTTGTCCCTTGTCCCTCACCCTAGAACCCTTGAACCTGAGGACGGTTGGTATTGCCTTTGACACAACCATACTCTGTGCCTAGTCATTACTGTTGTGGACCACCGCCAGATGACTCACTTCGCCACTTGACTGCTTACGCATCAGTGGATTCCCCCATGCCACGTGATTGCTTATGCATCTGTGGAATTCCCTCAAGCCCTCAAACCTTAGAACCTCCCTATGCCTCTCAAGGGCTGCGTCCGATCCTACCTGGGTCAAGCATAACAAAAAGCGGGTGGCTGTGATTTCTTCTTTGATAAACCACTCTGCTTCTGGTGTAGGCAGATAGATGAGCTCTGCTTCATCTGAGAGTGGAGTGAGCCTGCTGAGCTCACTAAAAGGTGTGAGTGATCGAGGCACTGGCCCACCTAAGGAACTGTAAGCTTCTGAGAAGGATTTCACATGTACTGTGAATGGCACATGTAAACACTTTTCTTGTGTAAACAAAGAGGGAGACTTCTTCAAACTTCAGAGCATACTTGGTACTGCTGTCTTTGGGTAGGGAGTACAAGGAAAGTCAAGTTCTAATGAAACAACCTATAAACCACTCCAAGGCTAGGAGCGTCTACAGAGGCTGATCACTGAGGATGAAGGAGAGGATAAGGAAGAACTGAGTCTTATTCAAATGGTGGTCTAGAGGGGAGACTCCAAGAGAACTTGACTGAAGTTCTCTGGCAGCTGCTTTGGCCTTAAATACTACTCTAGGGTTTGTACATGTTTGTGCATAATCTAGATATGGGCATAGGGTAATACTATAGTAGTCCAAGCAATGTGTTGAGTGCATGCATCAATCATAGCCATGGAATGGAAGATTAGACATGAGAGAAACATATGGTTTATCAAATGGAAGGAAAACATATGCCAACCATGAGGTGTGGCAGAATGAAAGAACATAGCCATGCATAGCATGGAAATGAAAGTGAAACTGTGCATGGGTGAAGAGGATCAGAGATCCAGGTGAATCCATAGTGTAGTGTGTCCATGAGCACAGAATTGTCTAAGTCCAAATAATAACATAAAAGTGTCAGTGATTAGATAACCATGTGTCACTGATAAGATAAGATGAAAATATAGGAGTGAAAATATATGTTCATAACAATGGCATAGTCCAAGGTGTCTGTTTCTAGCTGAAAGTGGCTGTCATAAAGGCTTCTTTTAGCATTTCAAATGCTGTTTGCTGGGACTCTTCCCATTTGAAGGGTTGGTTCTTTTTTAGCAGATCATTCAAGGGACATGTGAACTGTGTGTAGTCCTTGATGAATCTTCAATAGAAGTTGGCAAGCCCAAGGAAGCTTCTAACATGCTTCACTGTTGAGGGTCTTGGCCAATCTAGAATAGCTTTTACTTTTTCCATGTCCATTTTTATTCCATCTATGCCAACCATCATTCTGAGGAATTCTACTTCCATTGTGCTGAATGAGCATTTTTCTGGTTTGATGTAAAGGTTGTTTTCTTCTAGATGACAAAGGACTTCTAGCACAATTCTATCATGTTCCTTCTGATCATTGGTTTTGGTGAATATCATAAGATTGTTGATGTAGACAATGACAACATTGTCCATATCTGCAAAGATTTTGTTCATTATTGCTTGGAAAGTGCTGGGAGAGTTGCACAGTCCAAAGTACATCACGAGTGGTTCATATGTGCCCCTATAGCATATGAAGGCAGCTTTCCATTCATCACATTCTTTGATGTGTACATTATTATATTCCCATTGGAGATCCATTTTCATAAAGAGCTTAGCTCCTTTTAGTTTATCAACAAGTTGCAAGATTAATGGTAGTGGGTAATTGTTTTTGACCATGTGCTCATTAAGATAGTGGTAGTCTTGGACCATTCGTTTCTTTCCATCCTTCTTTGGCATAAAGAACATTGGTGACATTTGTGGTGATTTCGGGGGCCTGATGTATCCCTTCTTTAGCTGGTCATCAATAAAGGTGGAGACCTCTTCTTGTTCCATTGGTGACAATGGGATGAGTCTACCCTTTTTAGAAGTAAACATGTCTTTCATATCTATAGCATAATCCCAGGGTTTTCTGATGGGCATGCATTCCAAGGCTTTCTTTTGGAAGACCTTGGCATATTTTCTGTATTGGGGAGGAACTAAATCATCACTAGATGATTCCACTTTTAGTTTAATGTCCACTGTGTGAATTCCTGAGCTTCCAAAGCCCTTGTCACCATGGTTTGTTTTGTCCAGGTTTTGTAGTTCTTCCAATACTGGGTTGGCAATTTTTTCAATTATTAGTTGAGTGATCCAATCTTCCTCTTTGACTTCAAAGTCTGTATCTGAGAGGTTAAACAGAAGTACTCCAACTGGTCCTTTGTAGTCGGTGTCAATAACACCTGCTCTGACATCTATCATGTGTTTACTTGCTAAGCTGCTTCTTGCAGCAATTCTTCTGTATGTGTCATATGGTAGAGCAATGGAAATTCCCATGTTTATGAGAGCTTTTCCATGAGTGGGAATCACTTTTTCCTCAGCTCAGCAAAGGTTGAATCCAGCTGTGTCACTTGACCCTTTAGAAGGTAGCTTTGCTTTTTCATTTAGTCTTTTTACGTAAAGAGTGTGTTGCACTTCTAGTGCTTTGATACATGCATGGATCTGGTACTGAAGATCTTCTTCTTCCTTTTCAATAAGGTGGAGGTAGACCAGCTTCTCTTGTAGAGAGTGGCAATGCCACAGGCAACATGTTAACTTCATCATGCCCTTAGCCCAATCAATATTGGGGTTATGGTGCCATAGCCAGCTATATCCGAGGATGATCTTATTTTTCCCAAGATCCATAACTTCTGCAAGGGCACATTCTTTATGACCCTGATAGGAAATAACTATTTCTGCAGCATGCATAATATTGCCTGTGGAATTTGTCATTCCATCCATGTTAAATATTGGTATGGGGTTTCATAATTGCATGAGAGGTAGCTTGGCTGTTTCAGTGAATTTTCTGTCAATAAAGATTATATTTGCACCTGAATCAAGGAGTGCTTCAACTTTTGTGGTATCCTGGCATCTAGCCAATGAAGAGATTTTGATTTGCATGAGGATTTCTTTTTCGATTTTCAAGTTCCTGACAAATACTTCTTCTGGGATTTCATCATCATATTTTTTTGTTTTTGTAGAGGAATTAAGCACAGGATTATTGTCCCTGCTAAGCCCACTAGGGAACCCCTCTGACAGCAAATTGATGATAGAGATAGAATATGTGGATTCTTGATTGGAGATCTCATCCACCATGAGAATAGAATATCAGTTAACATCCTTGGCACACCCAGGTATGTGCCTTGTGAAACAACCCTAAAGCAGAGTGCTTCTCAGGTATCACTAGATGACTTAAACCACTAGGGAATGGAGGAAAGGAAGACTAAGGAGTTTATCTCTGATGCTTTTGGGAAAACACCAAGAGAACCAAACTGGTCTCTGGTGGCTGAATTCATAGGCCTTATATATTACATGGGTGTTTACATATGTTTGTACATAGGGCATAGGGTTAGTCCTTAAAGAGATGAACAGCCTTGAGGCTGTGAGGAATGAAAGCATGAACATGCTGCACACATGAGAATGTGGCAGAATGGAAGATCAGAAGCATAGAGCAGAAATTAAGTGAAATGGAATAGAAGCATACACAGCATGGAAATTAGAAAGGCTATGTAGCCATAAGGCAGATTGTAGATCTGGTGTGAAGAAGAGACAAAGAGTGTCTTTGAGCACTAAGTCCAAAAGATAAGATTAGATAAGAGTGTATGTGATTAGATAACCATGTGGCATGATAAGATAAGATGAAAGAAAAGAAAAATACTAAGTCTGTATTAATGTGACTATAACACTACCCCCTTTTAAGGATCAACTTCCAGGCAATCAAAAGAAGTTCCAGGGTGGAAGCATTCCATTGTATTCTCATAAGGCTTAAAAAGCCGAATAAAGTCCAGATGGGTCATACAAAGTTGATGAGGTGCTGCTGGATGAGACTTGTAAAAGTCACTTATGGCTCCTCCTACCAATGCCAGGTTGCCCTTCAGCTCCCATGTACAATTGGTTTCATCATAGCCCTTTCAGTGGATAAGATATTCCAATTGGCGACCCTTGTATTGGGAATTGATGACATAATCTACTTTGTACAATGCTTCTTGGTCTTTTGTAACCGACACTGGGCTAGGTTTTACAGCATTTTGACTGTTCAAGCAATCCTTGTAAGGTTTCACTTGTGAAACATTGACAACTGGGTGGAGTTTCATTGACCTGGGTAATCTTAATTTAACTGCATTAGGTCTGGCTAATATGATGACCTCATAGGGTCCAAGCCAATGCTCCAAAAGTTTCTTGAACTGCTGGGTTAAGTGAAGGTTTTGCATGGCAAGCCACACTTTATCACCAACTGAGTAATGCAGTGCTTCAAATCTGTGTTTATCAGCTTGAACTTTCATTTGTTCAGTGGCTGATGTGAGGTTCTTTTTAGTATCCTTGATAGTCTTTTTCATGCATTCAACTAGCACATCAGCACTTGGGGCTTTTGAGACATGTTGCTCAAATCCCATTCTAGTGGTGTAGGAGTGTGTAATATCAAAGGGTGCTTTCTTGAAGATGCCGAGATCTTCAAATTATATGAGAACTGGGCAAGAGGCAGCCACTCAGCCCATTTGTCCTGTTGCTCAGAACAGAAGATGTGGAGATACTACTGGAGATCTTGGTTCATTCACTCCATTTGCCCGTCTGTTTGTGGGTGATGCACTGTGGACATTTTAAGTGTGATGCCAAGACATTTACATATGTCCTGCATCACATGACTAGCGAATTGTGAACCCCTATCCAATACAATTGTTTTTGGAAGTCCATGATGATGCCAGACATGGTGAAGGTAGAGTTTGGCCATATCAAGGGTTGTTGTGGTCTTGTTGCAAGGTATGAACTCTACTTCTTTTGAAAATCGATCTACAACCACCAGGATTGAGTCAAATCCATCTGAGAGTGGCAGATCTGTGGTGAAATCTGCCGATATGTGTTCCCAAGGCACACTTGGTACCTCAAGAGGGTGGAGTGGGCCTGCTGGGGC
>JBBPRF010000421.1:0-24465 GCA_038092875.1 Lanmaoa pseudosensibilis | reverse complement strand
TGAANGGTGCCTATTGAACTGTGACAGTTTCTCACCTTTAGGAAGGCAACATCTTTGCAATTGAGATACCAATGCAGCTCCATTTCCAACAACATTCCATTCTGAGCATTGTTGATCCCTGCATCAGCAAATGTTCACATTACTTAGACTCACTTGAGAGCACTTATGGAAATCTGCCAAGTTGCCCAAGTATATAAGTGTGATCATGTAGATAAGCACCCAGTGTTAGTCAAATAAGCTTGTAAGTATCCCACAGACCCATATAAATCATAAATGTGCATTGGGGACTGGGACTTGAACTTGTGACTTCAAGACGACTGCCAAAAACAGTAACCACATGAGATGTTAACCATTATACTAGCAAGCCTCATACAAGAAAGGGCATTAGCAAATATATGACTATTTCCACTGACCTTCAAGTTTTGTCTTAAGAAATTTCCAAGTCCCTCTCCCTACCCACCACTTGTACTACCACCCACCACTGCTCATACCACCATCATTCATGCACTCAGCAAGACTCAAAGGAAAAAAAAAACTAAGTCCATCTCACCACCACATTCCTCGAACTTTGAAGCCATATGCCTGGCTGAACACACCTTTACACTTGTGCTCATGACACAATGATGCAGATAAAAAAAAGTATTTTATTTCTTTTTTCACTGCTCTCCTCCATCTACTGACAACACGACAACCTGAATGAGGATGTGCCCTTGCTCTCGCATTGTCCTTGCCCTTCCCTAATCAACACAATGACAACACAATGATGAGGATGCACCATTGCCCTCACCCTCATCCTTGTGACACAACAATAATGATGGACCCTTGCCCTTGCCCTCTCCTACCACACAATGACAATGGTGTGATGACAACAATGACATCCCCTTGCCCTCACCCTTGAAAAAAAAAGTATACTAATTTATTCTCTCACAGCTCTCCCCTATCCATTTGCATGCAGATGATGTGGTGATGACACAGTGACAAGGATGTGTCCTTGCCCTGACCCTCTCCTTCATGATGCAATGACAACAACATGATGATGATGCAGCATCCTTCCTTCCCCTCTCCCTCTCCCTCTCCCTCTGATGACAACAATGCACACTTGCCCTGGCCCTCCACCCTCTTGCTCTCCTTTCAAAAAGAAAAACAAAAAAAAAGATATATAGTATTTTCTGACTGCTCTCCCTCACCCATCTGCATGCAGACAATGAGGACTTGCCCTGGCTTGGCCCTTTCCCTTGTGACGCAACAACGACACTGTCCTCACTTGCCCTGACCCTCTCCCTCACGACACAACAACATCTCAGCTTTTCCCCATCCATTTGCATGCAAACAACATGGTGACAACACAATGGTGAGGACATGCCCTGGCCCTGGCCCTCTTCCTCACGACACAATGACAACGACATGATGACAATGCAGCATCTTCACTTTCCATCTCCCTCTTCCTCAAAAAAGAAAAAAAAAAAGGTATATGATATTTTCTGACTGCTCTCCCCCACCTGTCTGCCTGCAGATGATGAGGACATGCCTGGCCCTGGCCCTCAGGCTCTCACTTGCAACACAATGACAATGCTGCATCCTTGCCCTCCCTCATGAAGCAATGACAATGACATGACAATGATGCACCCTTATGCTCACCTTCTCACCTTCACTCTCACTCTCACCCTGGTTCCTGGGCTGACAGCATTTCCCATGCTGAATTTGCTTACAATCACCACCTCCACTCCATCACAAATCAATTCCCATTCTATCTCATGGTGGGATATGAACCCCGTGCCCTTTCCTTGGTAATTGCCAAGTCTTCTCTTCCTGCAGTAGAATCCCACCTGAAATCCCTGACTGCTGCCCAAGATGAAGTCCTCACATCCCATGAACTCACTCGCCAAACCATGGCCACCTAAACTCACCAAAAGTTCACACCATTTAAAAATGGAGACAAAGTGTGGCTCAAAGGCTGCAACCTCAAACGCTCCGTCATTAACTCCAAATTTGCCCCTAAACGTGAAGGACCTTTTACCATCATGAAGGTCCTATCTCCAATCACCTATCAACTCCACCTTTCCACAACCTGGAAGATTCACTTGGTCTTCCATGCTTCTCTTCTTTCACCCTATTGTGAGAATGCCATCCATGGACGGAACTTCCTGAAACCTCCCCCTGATCTTATTGCTGGCAAAGAAGAATATGAAATTGACCGGATCTTACACCACCGCAGAACACCATGATCTCACTCCTTCCTGATCTGATGGAAAGGATACACCACCAAAGATGACTCCTGGATCCCAGAATGGAACTTGAAAAATGCCAGCTCCACCTTAAAAGCTTATAAAAAGCTTCACCCCTCCGTCTTTCCTCCCCAGCACTCTTAACCCAGCACTTCAAACTCAATCTTCAAATGGCCATCGAATACTCCCCTTCTATCTCCATCTCGACTGTCTCATCCATCACTGCATCCACCCTGCTCTAGAATGTCTTCCCCATTGAAGCAAATGAAACTCTCCTCAGCCCTCCACCTTCTTACTGCAGCTCTCCTCCTCCCTCTAATCAAGCTTACTCTCCTACTTCATCCCTGGATCTTAATACCGATGTTCCAGCTATTGAGCAACTTCCTCCTACTACTCCTACTCCCTTTACACTGGTGTCTGTCACTACTTTACAGGATGCTATCATCTCTGTAGATGTTCCCCTATTCGCCAATCACCTTCACAAAGATCCTCCTTCTGGCGAGGATATTGTTCTCCTTTCCCTTCTTCTTCACAACCCTTGAATCACGTTCCACATTGATCATTTCATTGAAGTTGGTTTCCCCCTTCACATGCTCTATGGTGCCTACTTACAGAACAAAACCATCCTGATACATGCCAATGTCCCTTCCTCCCATACTAAAGTAACCCTTTCAACCAACTTATCCTCAATGATACTCATGACGTCCAAGCTCAGCTGTACATTGCCGTGTACCAGCTGGATATGCTCCCCTTCCTATTCGATATTGACCAATACCTCCTGGACCTCGCTGTCCACGTCTGCCCTCTCACTGAAGATTTTGCTACCCTCATCTCCACCCAAGAACAGGCTGCCACTATCACAGCAGGTAATGAGGCCACCATCCATGTTGGCCATCACCTTCCCATTGCCAATCCACCCATTCCCATGCATCCCACCACTGTCCTTGAAGAAGAGGAACCCCCAGTTGAAACTATTGACCCAGCATACTTAGAATGTGAATCAAAGACACCTTCTGCATTGTTCTCCCCCCTCAGTGAACAGATTGCAGAAACTCTACACTGTATTGAAGTCCGTGCCTTCCAAGGCAACCCGCTTCCCCCTTCTGATCCATGCTACCGCCTCGGACATATGACATAGGATTGCCCTGCATACTCTTGCCCCTTCTGCTTAGACTTTGCCCCCAGCCATAACCAAACTCAGTGCTGGAGCTATTGGTGCTTCCAATGTGGATGTCTGTATCTGGTGTCATTGAGACCATACCACTCCCTCCTCCTCTTCCTCTTCATCTCACTGGTCCTTTCACCCCCGCACACAAACCCCTTCCACCAGTTCCCAAGGGTCCAATAGATCCCATCACTCATCAGGATGCTCTCATTCTATCCCTATCCCTCCGCCTATTGAGACTGAGTATCTTGATGATGTCTATGTAGACAATGACCCCTTTGACAACATCACCTATGCCAACATGACAGGTTCTCCATAAAAGGTCTCAGTGGAACTTCGACCATAATGAGGGGGTAATATTACGATTCACCAGAATACTGTCCCTTTTCCCTCACTTCTTTAGCTATACACTATATCACTATGAGTCATCCGACTCTCATCTTGTATGATTTCTTTTCTCTTTCGTTTTATGTAACTTTATCCAGTTGGCTATCACCGTTTCTCTCATGTGACTCCACAGTCCACAGTTATGATGCCATCAACTGCACATTGATTTTCCAATCCCTTTCATTTGTAATACTAGTGACACATCACTTCCTCGTTGGCCCCTTATATTGTATGACACATCAACCCTATTCCACTTCCATTCTTAGTTACTCTTTCTCATGGTCCATGTGCAGATCTCCTACATATAAATACCTAGCCTTCACAGTAGAGATCCCTAGCTTAGACCTTTCTTGTCTTTACCTAGTATCTCTGCAATTGACAAGTCCTCAATCCTTCATCCCTTGTCTCTTCAAACCCTTGAACCTGAGGATGGTCAGTATTGCCTTTGATGCAACCATAATCCATGCCTTTGTCATTACTGTTGCAGACCTCTGCTGGACAACTCACTTCACCATGTGATCGCTTATGCATTCGTGGAATCCCCTGAACCCTCAAACCTTAGGACCTCCCTATGCCTTCCAAGGGCTATGTCTGATCCTACCCGGGTCAAGCGTAACACTCTGTGTCTCTGTCATTACTGTTGTGGACCACCACCAGATGACTCACTTCACCACGAGAACACTCACACATCCATGGAATCCCCTCAAACCCTCAAACCTTGGGATCTTCCTATGCCTCCAAGGGCTACGTCTGATCCTACCCGGATTGAGTGTAACAAAAGGTCTAAGCTCTCCTTGACCAGCTACTCCTATGTAAGCCACCACCATTTCTCAATAACTTCCCCCCGATTCCCACTGGCGACCTTATCACCCTGCTCCACCCCCTGACTCTACTTCTGAGGAAAACACCACTGAGGAGGATGACTCTCACTATGACCTCTTCTCCTCCAATCTCACACTACCCTCACAAGAGGAAATGCTAGAAGACACACAGCTCTCACACCAGCTCTTCCACTCACTCTCCATCCCCTGCAAGCCAACACCTTCCTCTCCCACTCCCATTCAACACTTTTGGTCAACGTCGACATGTACAACACTAATGCCAAGAAGGTAGCCTACGCCCTCTCTCATATGACTGAGGGATCCACATGCACTTGGGCTGGAACATTCCACCAAAATGCATTAACTCACTCACCACCTGACCTTGGAACCTTCGGTGCCTTCAAAACAGCCTTCAAAAAGGTATTTGAACACCACAACACCATTGGCAATGCTGTTGCCTGGCTCTTCACCACCCACATCATCCCTAAGAAGGATGAATCCCATGCCACTACACTTCTGAACTACATCTCTGAGTTCAAGAATAAGGTAGCCCTTGCTGAGGTTACCAACTCCAATGTTCTCATTTGATACTTCACCTCCAGAATCTCCACCCTGCTCATAACTAGAATCATGGGGATGGACACTGTCCCTACCACCATTGACTTCTGGTATGAAAAAGCTATACATTTCCAGATCCAATGGGACTACACCCACAAAATTGCCCAGGTAAACAAGAAACTCTTAGGTGGTTATCACTTGTTCTTTCCCAGAACCTCCTTCACCCCCACTAGAGACCCCAACGCTATGGATGTCAATGTCATCAAAGTAAGCAAGCTGACCAATGCAGAATAACAACATTGCCATAAGGAAGGCCTCTGCTTTCACTGCCAAAAACCTGGACATACATCCTTCAAATGTTCTGCATTCCCCACTGAGAAACCCAGGAATAAATGCGTCAATAAGGTTGAAGAAGAAACACTTTCAAAGCTAGAGGAGATTGAAGATGATGATGATGAAGAAAATGTTTGTCACATTTCCTTTCTCATGGATTTTTAAACTGGGGATCTGCTTCGACACCAAACACCCCTTCCCCCCGTAGTGGTGTAACTGTACCTTCCCTTGTAACTAAAGCAATAGAAATTGCTGTTCAAGTCATCATACCCTCACACACACTCAAAGCGATCAACACTTGTGCCCTTATAGACAGTGGGGCTAGCATCAACTGCATGGATTGGGACTTCACCAAGAAGAACTCTTTTCCCATTGAAAGACTCAAGAAATCCTTCCAAGTTCGAAACATGGATAGCTCCTATAATAAAAGCGATGATATCCAACACAGTGTAACTCTCTTCCTCAATATAGAAGGCATCGCCCACCATGTCCTCTTCCACCTCATGTCTCTCAAAGACAATGTCATCCTTAGAACTCCTTGGCTCTGCTCTATAAACCCCCAGATTGACTGGGTCAAAAGAACCATTTCCATCACAGAGTCCTCCAATCAGTTGAAGGAACTCTATTTCTCCCACATTGCTGACATCAAGCAACATGACATCCACTACTGGGTACCCCCTCCAGCACCTCCCCACCATGTCAACATCTTTGCCACAGAATAGGAGAAACTCTTCTCCTACAATGGGTGGAAAGAAGAAAACCAATTCCTCTCCCATGCTATGGACAACTGAGCCTTATACTGAATCATTATGCACCACCACTGAATCCTTTCTGGATGAAAACCTTGCTGCCAGAAAGATCTGCCCCTTGGATTCTCCCCATGTTACGATTTATCTGGATTACCTTTCTTTTCCTTGACTTCCTTAGCTATATGCTGTATTAACATGAGTCACTCGTTCGACTCCCACCTCATATGCTTTCTTTCTTCATTCACATCACATGACCTTATCCAGTCGGCAATTGCCGTTTTTTTCATGTGACTCCACAGTCCGCAGTCATGACACCATTGATTGCACATTCCATTTATAATCCTTTTATTTGTAATTCTAGTGATGCGTTGTTTCCTCATTGGCTCCTCTTATCATATGACATGTCAACCCTTTTCCACCTTCATTCTTAGTTACCCTTTCTTATGGTCTGTGCACAGATCTGCTATGTATAAATACCTGTGCTCTCACAGCAGAGATCCTTAGCTTAGACCTCCCTTGTCTTATCCTAGTATCTCTGCAATCAACAAGGTCCTTGTCCCTTCATCTCCCATTGCCCATCGCCCGCTACGTGATTGCTCTCACGTCCGTAGATCTCCCTTGAACCTAAGGATGATTGGTATTGCCTTTGACGCAACTGTACTCTGTGCCTAGTCATTACTGTTGCGATCCATTGCCAGATGACTCACTTCACCACTTGATCGCTTAAATGCGTCAGTGGATTCCCCTGCATCATGTGATTGCTTACGCGTCTGTGGAATACACTCAAACCTTCGAACCTTAGGACCTTCCTATGCCTTCAAGGGCTACGTCTGATCCTACCCGGGTCAAGTGTAACATTCCAAGCATCTCCCTTCTTCTTCATCAAAAAGAAGGACAGTGGACTACACCCCTGCCAAGACTACTGATACATCAATGAACACACCATTCATGATGCATACCCCCTGCCCCTTATCTCCAACCTTATCGATAAGCTGAAAGACACCAAGGTCTTCACCAAGTTCAATGTCCAATGGGGATACAATAATGTTCACATCAAAGATGGCCATCAGTGGAAAGTGGCATTCATTATCCACAAGGGACTCTTCAGACCCACAGTAATGTTCTTCGGCCTTTGTAACTCCCCTGCCACCTTCCAATGCTTCATGAATGACTCCTTCCATGATATGATCACAGAAGGATGGCTCATCATCTACATGGACGACCTTCTCATCTTTTCCCCCGATGAAAAGACTCACAAGGAACATACCAAATGTATCCTCCAATACATGACTGAACTAGATCTCTACCTAAAACTGGAGAAATGTAAGTTCACCACCACCAAGGTCAACTACCTTGGACTTATCGTCAAACCCAGTGAACTCACCATGGACCCTATCAAACTCAAGGGTATTTCTTCCTGGCCTGTACCCATGACAGTTATGGAAGTCCACTCCTTCCTTGGCTTTGCCAACTTCTACTGTCGGTTCATTCCGAGCTATTCAAATATCGCTTGCCCTCTAATAGACCTCACCAAGAAGTTTCTCCCCTGGTTCTGGACCACCACATGTCAAGAAGTGTTCCTAACCCTGAAATGTCTCTTCCTCTCCAAACCAGTATTACACCTACCGGATCTTGCCACCCCCTTCACTATTGCCACCAATGCCTCATGAAATGCCACTGGAGGAATCCTTCTACAAGCCGACTCCAATGGAGATTGGCACCCCTGTTCCTATCTGTTGCATATCTCTATCCCTTGCCAAATGGAATTATGACATCTATGATCACAAACTTCTCAGGGTCATCCATGCCCTGAAATCATGGCAACACTATCTCCACAGATCTCAATTCCCCATCCAGGTTTTCACTAATCACAAGAACCTGACATATTTCCACTCCCTCCAAGCCCTCAACCACTGCCAAGCCTGCTGGCTTCTAGACCTAGCAGACTTTGATCTCAAAATGATCCACATCCCTGGATCCCACCTCATAGGCCCTGATGCCCTTTCTTATTGCTGCAATCACTTCCCAAAATCTGATCCAGACAATCAGGAGGTAACACTCCTTCCTCCCTCCATCTTTATCTGCACCATTGACACAGCCCTCACTGATAAGGTTGCCACTGCCTCTGCAGGTGACCCCCTCATCCTCCAATATCTCCAGTCCATCAATGAGGATATCCCTGCTGCCTTCTGCTCCTGCCTCTCTGATTGGCAAATGGAAGGATCTGTCCTTATGTACAAAGGTCACATATACATTCTGGACTCTGGGGACTTATGCAGATCTATTCTTTAGCAATGCCATGATCACAAGGCTGCTGGTCACCCCAGCTTCCTTAAAACCCGTCAGCTTGTCTCTGCCGAATTCTGGTGGCCCAGCCTTGCCAGCCACATCTGCTGATATGTTGAAGGCTGCATCATGTGCCAGCAAAACAAATCCAACACCCATCCCACAGTTTCCCCCCTTACACCCACCAAATCTTCTGTGTCTCACCCCTTTCAACAGATCTCCTGCGATCTCATCATGGATCTTCCCAAGTCTTCTTCCTTCAATTCCCTCCTGGTCATGGTAGACCATGGGCTTACTAAGGGGGTGATTTTTTGCCCTATGAAAAAGACCATCACCACCAAGGGAGTAGCTGCCCTCTTTTTCCACAAAGTCTACCTTCACTTTGGCCTCTATGACAAGATTATCTCGGACCATGGCCCACAATTCGCCTCTACCTTTACAAAAGAACTTGGACGCATCCTAAACTACAACCTCTCCCTCTCCACAGCTTACCACCCACAGACTAACAGTGAAACAGAACGAGTCAACCAGGAAATTGAAACATATCTCTGCATTTTCTGTGGGAATAACCCCAGTTCCTGGGCTGACAACATCTCCCACACAGAATTTGCCCACAATCACCACCCCCACTCTGTCACAAATCAATCTCCATTTTATCTCATGATAGGATATGAACCCTGTGCTCTTCCTTTGGTTATCACTGAGTCTTCTCTCCTTGCAGTAGAATCCCGTTTGAAATCCCAGACTGCCACCCAAGATGAAGCCCTCGCATCCCACAAACTTGCCTGCCAAACCATGGCTGCTCGAACACATCAAAAATTCACTCCATTCAAGAACAGAGACAAGGTATGGCTCGAAGCCCACAACCTTAAATGCTCTGTTGTCAACCCCAAATTTGCTCCCAAACGTGAGGGACCCTTTACCATCACAAAGGTCCTATCTCCAATCACGTACAAACTTCAACTCCCTGCAACATGGAAGATCCACCCAGTCTTCCATGCTTCTCTCCTATCGCCCTATGCAAAAACCCTGTTCATGGTCTGAATTTCCCGAAACCACCACCTGACCTTATCACTGGTGAAGAAGAATATGAAATTGACCAGATCTTACACCACTGCAGAATTCCCCAATCCCACTTCTTCTTGATCTGATGGAAGGGATATATTGCAGAAGATGACTCATGGGTCCCAGAACAGGACTTGAAAAATGCTAGCTCTGCCTTGAAAGCTTATAAAAAGCTGCACCCTTTGGTTTTTTCCCCCATCTGCTCTTAAACCAGCATCTTCACCCATGGCCATCAAACTCCACACCCCTTCCATCTCCTCTATCTCTGTTATGTGAAGCATATGAGAACAGAGGTACTCCTATGGAGTAGCACTAGTTGGGCAATACTCATGAAGAGACCGACATCCACTAGCCTACAAAAGTAAGAAGTTCAAGGATAAGGAAGTTGAGTAAGGATCAACTTAAAACACAAGGTTCAAGGTGGTTCAAGAGTATGCTTGTATTGCATAGATTGAGAATGGAGAATACAGATAGTAGGCATATGGTTTATATAGTGTAGACCAGCGTGCACGGACCAAGGAAGGAAAAGATATAAATGGAAAGGAAAGTCATAGAATCATATGAAAGATGGGAAAGACTCACCAATGTGAGAGAATCAGTGGAGGAGGTGTAAGTCCAAGGATAAGGCTAACAAAAGAGGCAAAGGAAACAAGGGGAAGAAGTGTTTGTGAGAAGGAGATAGGCAGCATAGGGCTGACTGGAGGTACCTCTCCAAGTCATGCGAGTACTTCATATGAGAGAAAGCAGGAGACAAGAAGAAAGAAGGAAAATTGTAACAATCTCCACCATGTCCTCCATTGTCTCCACACCCCTCCAGAACATATCCCCTGTCGAGGACAATGAAACCCTTGATAATCCTCCTTGTCCTCACAGCCTATCTCCATGCTATCATAAAGTTCCTACCCCTTGTACACCCCTGGATTTTACTTCTGAGTCTTTACCTGCTGAGCAATCTCCTCTACCTGCTCCTGTCCCTCTTACACCAGTTTCTATTTCTACTATCCCAAATGCTGTCACACCCATACATGTACCCCTTTTCACCCAGCGTCTTCATGACAACTACCCCACTGGAGAGGACATCCTTACTCTCACTCAACAGCTCCACAACTCCCACATCATCACTCACCTTGCCCACTACCTCAAGGTTGGCTCCCCCCTCCAGGTGCTTTACCATGCCTACCTACAAAACAAAACCATTATCCTCTTTGCAAAATGTCCCTCCACCTATACAGAACAGGAACTAGCCAATTGGCTAATCCTTGACAATGCCTATGACATCCAAAGTCAAATATATATTGCCATGTTCCAACTGGACATTATTTCCTTCCTGGTTGATGTAGATTGTTACCTCCTCAACCTTGCTGCCTGAGTCAGACGCCTTACCGAAGACATTGCATATGTCATCAATGCCCACGAACAGGAAGCCCACCTTGCTGCTGGGCATGCTGCTGCCTTACAAGTCAAAAGACAACTCCCCATCTTCAGGATCCCTGTGCCCATGTACACCTCCCAACCTTTCACCCCTATCCCTGAGGAGGAAGAAGAACCCCCCATCGAGAACATAGACCCTGTGTTCCTGGAATGCGAACCCATGACCCCATCCACATCCTCATCCCCACTAAATGAAGCCGAACTTGCGGCATTGGACCAAGCCAAAGCCCAGGCTGTCCACAACCAACCACTACTCCCATCCAACCCTCACTATTCACAGGCCTGCTTCTTATGCAAGTGCCTTGGCCACTTCAAACACAATTGCCCTGTGTACCTATCACCACTTCACCCCTGGGCATAACCAAAACCAATGCCCCCAGTTTTGGTGCTCCATCTGCAAAAAGCAAGCACCTAGCCATCATCCCAATGTTTGCCCATGGCATCCACGTGGGCCCACTTCTCACACCTCATATTTCTCTTCCTCCTGCAGCTCCTTTTGCCCCCGAACTTGCACCCCTTCCACCAGCTCCCAGGGATCCAATAGATCCCATCACTCATCAGAACACTCTTGTTCTCTCCCTGTCCCTGCACCTATTGAGACAGAACATCTCAATGATGTATATGTAGACAACAACCTGTTCGATGACATCACCTATGCCAACATGATGGATTCTCCTTGAAAAGTCTCAGTGGGACTCTGACCATAATAGGGGGGTAATATTATGATTCACCAGACTACCACTCTTTTTCCTTGCTTCTCTAGCTATATGCTGTATTACCACAAGTCACTCGTTCAACTCCCACCTTGTATGCTCTTTTTCTCCTTCCATCTCATGTGACTTTATCCAGTCAGCAATTGCCATTTCTCTCATGTTATTCTGCAGTCCACAGTTATGATGCCATTGACTGTGCATTCATTTCATTTGTAATACTAATAACATGTCGCCCTCTCATTGGTTCTTTATATTGTACAATATGTCATCACTATTCCTACTTTCATTCTTAGTTATCCCTTCTCATGGTCCATGTGTGGATCATCTACATATAAATACCTCACCCTCATAGCAAAGATCCTTAGCTTAGACCTCCCTTGTCTTTACCATAGTATCTCTGCAATTGACAAGATCCTTGATCCTTCGTCCCTCGTCTCTTCAAACCATTGCATCTGAGGATGGTCGGTATTGCCTTTGACACAACTGTACTCCATGCCTTCGTTGTCACTGTCGTGGACCACCACCAGATGACTCACTTCACCACAAGAACACTTACACATCTATGGAATCCCCTCAAACCCTCAAACCTTAGGACCTTCCTACACCTCCAAGGGCTACATCTGACAAAATACCACTAACTCCGGACCTCTGGAGACACTTCATAGACTCCACTTTCACTCTGAAGTGTTGGACTACCAACTCCAGAGCTTTGTTTCTTCTTATAGTATGACATTACTGCTTGGTAATGTCCTTTACATATCCTATATGACATTTTCTCTGGATTCTATTTCCCTGACATTTATTGAGGTACAAGTGTGCCTTTACCACATAGTACATAAACCCTTCACTTCATTCCCAGACACCTCAGTTGTTCTCGCCCATCTTAGGCAGCAGCTGAGGTGAGTTAACTTCTACTTACTTATATCAACTGTTAGACTAATGTACCATAGCTCTGGTTTACTCCACTCCAATTAGGTAATTAATACAGTTGTTCTCGCCCATCTTAGGCAGCAGCTGAGCTCCGGTTTACTCCACTCTGATTAGCTCCACTCCACTCTGGACCTCAATTTTTGACAACATCCAATCCTACCCAGGTCGAGTGTAACAATAAACATATAAATGTATGTCTCCAGACCCCAGGTAACAAGAAATTAGTCCATATCCGACCACTCATCAATTTCCTTGTGCAAATCCTTGAAATCTATTATATCCTCATCATCACTTTCCTCAAAAAATTCAAATGTCTTCAAATTCTCCTTCAACCACTCCCCATTCTCTTCATCCAATGCACACAAAAGCTTATTCACATATGACAATTTGAAAGGTACTCCGGCATCCCTTCTGTTTTGAACCACTTCATATAGAGCATTCCCAAATACCCCAGCAACCTCCAGTGTCACAAGTTGAGGCAGCCAGATGTCATCACATCCAGCCAACATACAGGGTGCAGAAAGAATGTCAAGGAACAATTGAAGAAGGTACAACAACAAGATGTTGAGCAAGCTTAGAGCAACATAAGATTCTGGAGCTTGCCAGAGCATCATCTAGCATCTTGAAAAGATCACCACAGGCTCCACAAATACTGAACATTACATAATGTAGCCAGCAGAAAGGGTGGTTAGACAGCATCTCAATGTCACTGTTGGGAATAGAGAGGAAGGGATATTGAGGTTCAAAAGTCAGATAAATGTTGACCATGACAATGATGATCGGTGTTGCAGATGAGCATCAACACAGCCACATTAGAACACTCCCCTATTACAGTTGATGGTAGTGCCTGTCCATCCCTGCATCATTGCTATGGCTCAGCAGTAGCAAGTTTTCTCTGAAACCTTGCAGATTTGATTATTGACCCAGATGACAGCAAGTATCTTCAACTTGGAGTTGAATTCAGCATCTGCCAATCTCCAGCAATCAACTCTCCATCTCAATTATCCTCCATCCTATCTCATCATCAGGATTTACAAATTATGTATGGTTAATCAAGGAAATTTACATGCTGTGCATGTAAATGCATGTATGGGTCTCACCTCAGAGAATCCCAGATTTCACACCACCACCAAGTGAAGGCAGGCCAGGGGGGTCAGTGAAGGTTGATGGTTGTGGCACACTTAAAAGCAAGAAAGAAAAAAAGAAAGTGAAAATGCACCAAAAAGAAAAAAAGAAACTGCTGAGGGAAGGGTCTTCTTGTGCAGCTCGAAGATGTCAGCAGTGATGAATGTTGACCATGCAGTACATCGAGAGGAAAGAAAAAAAGAATGCATGCACAATGTCCATGTGGGGGAATACAATAATTCACAGGACATGGCAATCTTGTGCATGTCCAGGAGGGGTTGGTGGTGGTGAAGGGTGATGGGGCAGCATGCAAAAAAGTGGCACTGTGAGACTGTCCATGCAGGGGAATGCAGAGGTTCACAAGGCATGGTGGTCTCATATGACCTGCATGCATTCTTTATCCAGTTCGTTCTACAACCCTATGACTCTGACAAGCTGACATCAATTCTACTGGTATCTCTCATGCTTGAACTCGTTATCTGACATCCCAAGTGCACCATCCATCCTGTCTTCATCCTAGATGAACTGGATGAGATTGCCAAGTGAGTTTCATGCAGTACAATACTATCAAAAGAAATCATGACATCCTTTAATGCACCCAGGTCATGATGAGATGTCATCAGATACAACCAGTCTTGGGCCTCTCAGCCATCTTCATTAGATCCTGGTGGTGTGGATAGGTATGATCCGAACCAGGCATCCAAGTCTGGAAGATCATTGGGTGGTCCAAGATTGGGAACACAGTGGGTATGTCTTGCTGAGGCCATATATTGTGTGAGGATTTGGCGGCTCAGTCTTTACAGCATGTAGACAAGCAAGGACGAATGTCTGAGTTAGGAAGACTGTTGGGTGGCCCAAGGTCAGGAACACAGTGGGTATGTCTTGCTGAGGCCACATATTGCAGCAGCTCAGTATTTACAGCAAGTAGGTGAGCAAAATGAGATAGAAGTGGCTCACTGACAATGCTGAGGGCAAAGATGATGGGGATCATCGGGTCTGTTGGAAAGAATGGGAAGACAAAGAGATGGAAGAAGTCAATGAGGCAGGAACAATGAAATTGGCAAGCAGTAGAGGGCAAAGATGATGGGCATGCCATGGATGGCCAGCCTGAGGTCCCTCAGAAAGAATGGGGAGATGGAGAGACAGAAGAAGTCAACAAGGTGGGAGATATATTAGGGTCATCCATATACTGTTGGCATGAAGAATGCTGACTTGAGTCATTGAGGGATCAATTCCACATCTTGAGTGAAATGGAGGGATATGTTGTATCTTGTGAACTTGCACAGATGAACTGAGCACTCCAAGTTGTGAATCAAAGCAATGGAGCAAGATGAGTGAACCAGAAGCACTGATGTTGAGTGCCCTTCAAAAAATATACAAGATTGATGAGAATTTGCACCTGTTGCACATGAATTTTTTGGACCACCACACTTATTTCACTTTACTCTGCCAAACCACCACTTAATTGCATTTTACACCCCCAAGCCTTATATTACCACAACAGCAGCATCATTCCAACTCTGATTTTTATTATCCTGGTTTCTTCAATTTGAGTCAGTGGGTCCAGCAATTTCCTTTCCATAAAACCTGACTTTTATTGCCCATGTATCCTCCTCAGCATCCCCACTACTGCCTGCAGGCACCTCAACATACTCACTTGCCTTATTCGGGTGTTTTGTAAGCAGGCATCACCACTGCTGTCTCAGTCAACTCATTCAAGCAGCCAGCACTTCAAAGGATCTGCCACATGCTGATGCATCAAAGAAGCTACAGAAAGTGAAGCTTGGTGGCGGTTGAGGGCTGCAGGGAATGGAAGTACATCAGGTTCTTATGGTCCATGAAGACCTGGATGGGGAATTGAGATCCATGGAGATAGTGTCTCCACAACTTCAGGACACAGATAACCACGAGGAGTTCACAATTGTAGATGTCGTAGTTACATTCGGCGGGGAACAGGGACTGTGACAAATAGGAGCAGGGGTGCCAATCTCCGTTGGAGTCAGCTTGCAAGAGAATTCCTCTGGTGGTGTTCCTTGAGGCATCGGTGGTGATAGCGAAGGGGGCAGCAAGATCTGGCATATGTAATACCAGTTCAGAGAGGAAGAGGTGTTTCAGGGTGGAGAGCGCTTCTTGACATGTGGGGGTCCAGGACCAGGGGAGCAACTTCTTAGTGAGGTTGATTAGGGGGTGAGTGATATTTGAATAGCTTGGAATGAACTGTCGGTAGAAATTAGCAAAGTCAAGGAAGGAGTGGACTTCCTTGACCATTGTGGGTACAGGCCAGAAGGAGATACCCTCAAGTTTGACAGGGTCCATGGTGAGTTCTCTGGGTTTAACAATAAGTCCAAGGTAGTCAATTTCGGTGGTGGCGAATTTGCATTTCTCCAGTTTGAGGTGGAGATTGAGTTCTGTCATACACTGAAGGACATGTTTAGTATGTTCCTTGTGAGTTTTCTCATTGGGGGAGAAGATAAGAAGGTCGTCCATGTAAATGATGAGCCATCCTTTGGCAATCATATCACGAAAGGAGTCATTCATGAAATGCTGGAAGGTGGCAGGGGAGTTACAAAGGCCAAAGAACATCACCGTGGGTTCAAAGAGTCCTTTATGGGTAACAAATGCCACTTTCCATTGATGGCCATCTTTGATGTGGACATTGTTGTATCCCCATCAGACATTGAATTTAGTAAAGACCTTGGCATCTTTCAGCTTGTCGATGAGGTCAGAGATGAGGGGCAGAGGGTATGCATCGCGAATGGTGTGTTCATTGACGTAGCGATAGTGTTATGAACTATCACGAATGACAATCCACAAGGCTCGGGGACACATCTTTCAGAGTACATGACTTCTGGCACAAAGAGATTGTGGAGCTTTCACCCATGTTCAACACCGGCCTACAAGGTGGATGTACACCAGGCAATGACCAGAGGTGGTAAACAAAGTGGATTAGACTGGGGAATCCAGTCGTATGTGTCTAGTTTATATATGTTACAGGAGTGCGCACAGACCATGCAGTGCGTGAGATAAATTACTAAGTAAAGTATGATGAAAGAAGTGTTTGTGTGAATAACAGTGTGAGAAAAGGAACAGAAATAAGTGTGGGAATAGATAAGGTGTGAAAGAGACAGAGATTAAAACCATGAGGCATATCACGTGATTAGGTCTAGACCATGGTCATGTGATTGTTTCTCACGATCACGTGCACTAGTCACGTGACTGGTAAAAGTGAAATGACAAGTCTGAAAAAGTTTTGAAAATATTCATATTATAACAGATAGTCTTGGCAGGGGCACAGTCCTCCATCCTTCTTTTTGATGAAGAAGAAGGGCAAGGCTTGGGGGGAATTTGAAGGGTGGATTTTTCCAGCAGCGAGGTTCTCATCCAGGAAAGACTCAGTGGCAGTGTGTTCTTCAGGGGTCAAGGGATAGATTTTCCCTATCTTTGGGGTGAAACCTTCTTTAAGGTTTATCCCATGGTCATAGGGCCTAGAGGGGGGAATGTGGTCGGTCGCTTCTTTTAAGAAAACTGAGGCAAATTCAGAGTATGCCAGAGGAAGCATGGTTTTTGGTTTATTTTTCCTGGTGGAGATAGCAAGCTCAGTGGCTTGGGTAAGTCTTGCAACTTGGGTGGATCCGAGCAGGGCATAGTGAGATCCAAACCAAATGGTCCAGTACAGGGCACAGTTGCCCATGGCACAAGAGAGGAATTGGTTTTCTTCTTCCCATTTGTTGTAGGAGAAGAGTTTCTCTTGTTCGGTGGCAAAGACATTGATGTGGCAGGAAGGTGCCAGTGGTGGTACTCAATAATGGGTGTTGTGTCGCTTGATGTCAGTGATGTGGGAGGAGTAGAGTTCCTTCAATTGATTGAAGGATTCCATGATGGAGATGGTTTGTTTAACCCAGTCAATCTGGGGATTTACGGCGCAAAGCCAAGGAGTTCCAAGGATGATGTTATCTTTGAGAGCCACAAGGTGGAAGAGAACGCAGTGGGCGATGCCTTCTATATTAATGAAGAGGGTTATGCCATGTCGGATATCACTGCTTTTGTTGTAGGAGCTATCTGCGTTCTGGGCTTGGAAGGGTTCCTTGGGTTTCTCGATGGGGAAAGAGTTTTTCTTGGCAAAGTCCCAATCAATGCAGTTGATGCTTGTCCCACTGTCAATGAGGGCACAAGTGTCGACAGCTTTGAGTGTGTGCGAGGGTACAATGACTTGAACAGCAATTTCTATTGCCTTGGTTACAAGAGAAGGTACAGTTACACCACTATGGGGAGAAGGGAAGTCTGGTGTTGAGGCAGATCCCCAGTTCAAAAATCCGAAAGAAAAAAAACATGATAGATGTTTTCTTCATCATCATCGTTCTCAACTTCTTCAAGCTTTGGAAGTGTCTCTTCTTCAACCTTATTGACACATTTGTTCCTCAGCTTTTCATGGAATGTGGAGTATTTGAGGGATGTGTGTCCCGGCTTATGGCAGTGGAAGCAGAGGCCTTCCTTATGGCAACATTGTCATTCTGCATCAGTTAGCTTGCTTATCTGGATGATGTCAACATCCATGGCATTGGGGTCTCTGGTGGGAGTGGAGGTATTTCTAGGGGAGAACAAAAAATAACCACCCGAGGGTTTCTTGTTAACCTGGATGATTTCGCGGGTGTGGTCCCATTGGGCCTGGAAGTGTACAGCTTTGTTGTACCAAGAGTCAATGGTGGTAGGGACAGTGTCCATTCCCATGATCTTAGTCATGAGCGTAGGGGAATTCCAGAGGCAAAGTATCGGATGAGAACATTTTCGTCCTTGATCTGAGCAAGGACAACTTTGTTTTTGAACTTGGAAATGTAGTTCATCAAGGTGGTGGCATGGGGTTCATCTTTCTTAGGGATGATGCAGGTGGTGAAGAGCCAAGCAACAGTGTTGCCGATAGTGTCATGGTGTTCAAATGCCTTTTTGAAGGCTGCTTTGAAATCAGGGAAAGTCCCAAGGTTGGGCGGTGTTTGAGTCAAGGCAGTTTGGTGGAAAGTTCCAGCCCAAGTGCATGTGGATCCCTCGGTCATATGAGAGAGGGCGAAGGCGACCTTCTTGGCATCAGTGTTATACATGTCAACGTTAACCAAAAGGTAAGTTTCAACAGCGTTGAGCCATTCAATGGCTTGGTCGTAGGATCCATTGAAGGCCTTAGGCACTCCAAGGTGAAGTTCAACAGGTTTTGATGACATAGCAGGTTGAGGTGGAGGTGGCTGTAGAGGGGGAAGTTGGAAAAGAGGAGAATGCTGGACAGAAGTGGGAGATGGGGAAGTGGGCTTGCGAGGGATGGAGAGCAAGTGAGAGAGCTGGTGGGATAACTGGGTGTCTTTGAGTGTTTCTTCCTGTGAGGGTAGGGTGAGGTCAGAGGTGAAGAGGTCAAAGCGAGAGTCATCCTCCTTGGTGGTATCCTTGGAGGTAGAGTCAGGTGGTGGAGCGGGATGACAAGGTCACCAACGGGAATTGGAGGGGAGTCAGTGAGAAATGGTGGCAGCTTGCGTAGGAGTAGCCGATCAAAGAGAGCTTAGACCTTTTGTTATGCTCAACCCTGGTAGGATTGGATGCAGCCCTTGAAGGCATAGGGAGGTCCTAAGTGTCGAAGGTTCAAGTGTATTTCACGGACGCATAAGCGATCACATGGTGCAGGGGAGTCCACTGACGCATTAAGCAGTCAAGTGGCAAAGTGAGTCGTCCGGCGATGGATTGCAACAGTAACAACTAGGCACAGAGTATGGTTGCATCAAAGGCAATTCTGACCGTCCTCAGGTTCAAGGGAGATCTATAGACGAAGAGCGGTCACATAGCAGGCGACGAGCGACAAAGGGACGAAGGAACAAGGACCTTGTTGATTGCAGAGATACTAGGGTAAGACAAGGGAGGTCTAAGCTAAGGATCTCTGCTGCAAGGGCATAGGTATTTATACGTAAAGAATCTGTGCATGGACCATGAGAAATAGTAACTAAGGATGGAAGTGGAAAAGGGTTGACGTGTTGTATGATAGGGAGAGCCAATGAGGAAGTGATGTGTCATTAGAATTACAAATAAAAGGATTGCAAATAGAATGTGCAGTCAATGGCATCATGACTGTGGACTGCGGAGTCACATAAGAGAAATGGCAATTGCCAACTGGATAAGGTCACATGAGACGGAGTGAAGAAAGAAAGCATACAAGGTGGGAGTCGAACGAGCGACTCATGTTAATACAGCATATAGCTAAGGAAGTCAAGGAAAAGAAAGGTAGTCCAGATGAATTGTAACATTACCCCTGTTACTGTTGAAGTCCCACTGAGACTACTTCATGGGGAACCCGTCATGTTGGCATAGGCCATGTCGTTGAAGGGGTCGTTGTCTATGTAGACATCATTGAGATGCTCAGTCTTGATAGGTGGAGGGACAGGGATAGGACGAGAGTGTCCTGATGAGCGACAGGATCTGTTGGATCCTTGGGAGCTGGTGGAGGGGGTTCACATGTGGAAGTGAAAGGACCAGTGAGAGGAGGAGGAAGAGGAAGAGGAGGGAGCATTGTGATTGTGGCGACGCCAGATGCAGATGTCAGCATGGTGTCCAGGTGGTTGTTGTCCACATTGGAAGCATCAATAACTCTGGCATTGGGTTTGGTTATGGCTGGAAGCGAAGTCTAAGCAGAAGGGGCAGGAATATGTGGGGCAATCCCATTTCATGTGTCCGAGGCAGCAATATTGGAAGCACACTTGGGGGTAGCATGGGTTGGATGGAGGGACAGGGTTGCTTTGGAAGTTCTGGGTTTCAATGTGATGTAGGGCTTCTGTGGTGTATTTGCTGAGGGGGGAGGATGAGTCAGACAGTGTCTTTGGTTTGTGTTCTAAATACGCGGGATCAATGTTTTTGATTGGGGGCTCCTCTTCTTCTGGGATGATGGCCAGGCACAAGGGTTCTGGTGGGTTAGAAATGGAAAGATGGTGGCCAATGCAGATGGCAGCTTCGTGGCTGGCTGAGATAGCGGCGGCTTGTTCACGGGCGGAGATAAGGGTGGCAAGGTCCTCTGTGAGAGGATGAATGCGAGTGGTGAGGTCTAGGAGGTACCGGTCAATATCTATGAGGAAGGGGAGGATGTCGAGCTGATACATAGCGATGTACAGCTGGGCCTGGATGTCATGAGCGTCATCAAGAATCAATCAGTCCTGAAGAGTGACTCTGGTGTGGGCAGAGGGGACATTGGTGTGCATGAGGATGGTTTCATTCTGAAGGTAGGTGCCGTAAAGTGTGTTAAGAGGGGAGTCAACTTCAATGAAATGATCAATGTGGGAGGCGATGTGAGGGTTGTAAAGAAGGACAGAAAGAAGGACTATGTGTTACGCTCGACCCGGGTAGGATCGGACGTAGCCCTTGAAGGCGTAGGGAGGTCCTAAGTGACGAAGGTTTGAGTGTATTCCACGGACGCGTAAGCGGTCACGTGGCGTGGGGGAATCTACTGGCACGCGATGTGACCAAGTAGCGAAGTGAGTCGTCCAGTGATCGGGCACGAAGTGACGACGTAGGCACGGAGTACGGATGCATGAAGGCAATACCGACCGTCCTCAGGTTCAAGGGATCTACGGTCGTAAAGACGAGCGCGTAGCGGGCGAGGGAGACAAGGGACGAAGGAGCGAAGGTACAAGGACCTTGTCGATTGCAGAGATTTCTAGGTAAGACAAGGGAGGTCTAAGCTAGGGATCTCTACTATGAGAGCGCAGGTATTTATACGTAAGGAATCCGTGCACGGACCATGAGAAAAGAGAACTAAGTATGGTAAATGGAAAAGGGTGACGCGTCGTATGATATCGGTAGCCAATGAGAAGACGACGCGTCATTAGAGTTACAAATAGAAGAGCGGAAATGAAATGCGCAGTCGATGGCGTCATGACTGCGGACTGCGGAGTCACGTGATGGAAACGGCAATAGCTGACTGGATAAGGTCACGTGAGACAAAGTGAAAAGAAAGTGTACGAGGTGAGAGTCGAACGAGCGACTCGTATGAATACAGCGTATAGCTAATGAAGATTAGGAAAAGAAAAGGTAGTCCAAGACGAATCATAACACTATGTTCTCACCAGTGGGAGGATCTTCGTGGAGGCGGTTGGCAAAGAGAGGGACATCTACGGACATGACAGCATCCTGTAAAGTAGCGATAGATACCGGTGTGAGAGGAGTAGGAGCAGCAGGAGGAGATTGCTCAGCAGTTGGAGTGTTGGCAACAGGACCCAAGGATGAAGTACGGGAATAAGCTCATTCAGAGGGAGGAGGAGTGCTGTGATAAGATGGCGGGGGGCTGAGGAGAGTGGTGTTTGCTTCTACGGGGGAGACATTCTGGAGCAGGGTAGATGCGGAGATGGACGAGACAGTTGAGATAGAGACAGAGGGGGAGATTTTGATGGCCATTGGAGATGATGGTGAGGGTGTTGGATTAAGGAAAGAAGATGAATGGGTAAAGCTTTTTATAAGCTTTTAGGGCGGAGCTAGCATTTTTCAAATTCTGTTCAGGGACCCATGAGTTGTCTTCAGGGGTGTATCCTTTCCATCAGATCAGGAAGGAGCAGGATCATGGTGTTCCACGGTGGCGTAAGATTTGGTCAATTTCGTATTCTTCTTTGCTGGCGATAAGGTCAGGCGGGGGTTTCAGGAAGTTCTGTCCATGGATGGTGTTCTTACGGTAGGGCATAAGAAGAGAAGCATGGAAGACCAGATGGATCTTCTATGTCATGGGGATTCGGAGTCTGTAGGTGATCGGGGATAAGACCTTCGTGATGGTGAAAGGCCCTTTGTGTTTAGGGGCGAACTTGGGATTAACGATGGAGCATTTGAGGTTGCAGGCTTCTAGCCACACCTTGTCTCTGAGTTTGAATGGTGTGAACTTTTGACAAGTTCGCACAGCCATGGTCTGACAGGCGAGTTCATGGAATGTAAGAGCTTCATCTTGGGCAGTGGTCAAGGATTTCAAACGGGAGGTTACTGTGGGGAGAGAGGATTCAGCAATTATTGACAGAAGGGCATGGGGTTCATATCCCATCATAAGATAGAATGGGGATTGGTTTGTGATGGAATGAGGGCAATGATTATGGGCAAATTCGGCATGGGAAATATTGTCAGCCCAGGAACCGGGGTTGTTTCTGCAGAAGATGTGGAGATATGTTTCAATTTCCTGGTTGACTCATTCTGTTTCACCATCAGTTTGAGGATGGTACACAGTGGAAAGGGAAATATCATAGTTTAGGATATGGCCGAGCTCCTTTGCAAAGGCAGAAGTGAACTGTGGACCACAGTCGGAGATGACTTTGTCATAAAGACCAAAGCAAAGGTAGACTTTGTGGAAAAAGAGGGATGCTACTCCCTCAGCAGTGATGGATTTCTTCGTGGGGCAAAGAATCACCCCCTTAGTAAGCCCATGGTCTACCACAACCAGGAGGGAATCAAAGGAAGAAGACTTAGGAAGATCTGTGATGAGATCACACAAGATCTGTTGGAATGGGCAAGAGGCGGAGGATTTGATCGGTGTGAGCAGAGGTACTGTGGGATGAGTATTTGATTTGTTTTGCTGGCAAATAGCACAGCCCTTGATGTAGTGGCGCACGTGGCTGGCAAGGCCAGGCCACCAGAATTTGGTGGAGATGAGTTGTCAGGTTTTAAGGAAGCTGGGGTGACTGGCAGTTTCATGATCGTGGCAGTGGTGGAGAATAGACCTGTGTAAGTCCCCAGAGTCCAGAACATATATACAGCCCTTGTATATCAGAACAGATCCTTTCATCTGCCAGTCGGAAAGACAGGAGTGGAAGGCAGTGGGAATATCTTTGTTAATGGATTGGAGACACTGGAGGATGAGGGGATCACCAGCAGAAGCTGCTGCGACCTTGTCAGTGAGGGCAGTGTCAATGGCATGGACGAAGATGGAAGGGGGAAGGAGTGTTACAGCCTAATTATTAGAATCTGATTGAGGAAAATGGTCACATTGGCAAGAGAGGGCATCAGGGCCTGTGAGGTGAGATCCAGGGATGTGGATCATTTTGAGATTGAAGTCCACCAGGTCAAGAAGCCAGCAGGGTGGTCAAGGATGACAGTTTGGTAGAGCAGCTCAATTTTTGCACCAAGCCCTTGGTATGGTTGCATTGGAAAGAATGGCCAACTAATGTGCATCCATTTTACAGCCAGTGTGGTCATTTCAGGGTCAGTGATGATGACAAATCTATCCTTGCATCCCCGCTGTCAGGGGCCTTCTATTGCTTGAAGACTTCAAGCATCAACATGGGCATCGAGGGATTGTGGCTGGTAGTGAGTATGGTATCCCAGATCTCCCCAGGCCTGTTATGATTCATCTGGACTACCTTTCTTTTCCTTGACTTCCTTAGCTATACATACACTGTATTAACACGAGTCACTCATTCAACTCCCGCCTTGTATGCTTTCTTTCTTCACTCCATCTCGCGTGACCTTATCCAATTGGCAATTGCCGTTTCTCTCACGTGACTCCGCAGTCCACAGTCATGATGCCATTGACTGCACATTCTATTTGCAATCCTTTTATTTGTAATTCTAATGACACATCACTTCCTCATTGGCTCTCCCTATCATACAACACGTCAACCCTTTTCCACTTCCATCCTTAGTTACTATTTCTCATGGTCCATGCACAGATTCTTTACGTATAAATAC
>JBBPRF010000420.1:0-24524 GCA_038092875.1 Lanmaoa pseudosensibilis | reverse complement strand
TGGACAGCATTTTTTGCACTGAATGCAGCCATGATGATGTCATCATCCCAAAATGGCAATTGTTTGACTTGGGTACCATTGGACAGCATTTTTTGCACTGAATGCAGCCATGATGATGTCATCATCCCAAAATGGCAATTGTTTGACTTGGGTACCATTGGACAGCATTTTTTGCACTGAATGCAGCCATGATGATGTCATCATCCAAAAAAGGCAATTGTTTGACTTCAGCATCATACCACAGTATTTTTTGAGCTTGTCTTAGCCATAATAATGTGGTTATCCCAAAAAGGCAATCACTATAGATATGCTTTCCTGGCTAGATACCTTTAGACTATTTCCTGTCCCCTCATGCCCTTGAAGTGGTCTAGCATCATCAGCTCAAAAAGACAATTATTTATCTTAAATATCAGGCTACAGCATTTTTTGCATTGAATGTAGTCATGATGGTGTCATTATTACCAAAAGGCAATCACGTAATATGCATACCACTGACCGATTAGATAACAAAAGAAATGCTATATCAAGGAACAAAAGGTACAAGATTTTAAAAAAGTATATAGAAAGGTCAGACTAAATAAAGAAACAAGAATTTAAAGGGGATATTATAGAATAAAATAAAGAAGGGTTAGAATAGAAAGAAAAAGAAACTTAGGTTAAGACAAAGAGTTAAAGCAAACAAAGAGAACAGGAAACAAGTGTTGAAACAAATAATAAAGAAAACAAGGAATCCAAGAAAACAAAGAAACAAAGAAAAGAAGAAGATTGTTATATAAAAGAATCAAAGGGTTAAAAAGGACTAGGATTGGAACAAAGTAATAGAGGTTAGGGGGGTTTAAAGGGAAAATCAAAGGGTCAAAGATAATAAGGATACATGATTAAAACCAAAGGGACAGAGGAAACAAAAAAAACAAGAGTTGAACAAAGGTTACAAGAAGACAAGGTTAGAAACAAAGGGACAAGTTGGACAAGGGGAGAAGGGTTGAAAAAAAGAAACAAAGGAAAAATGAAAAAAAAAAAAAAAAAAAAAAAAAAAATATGAAAGAATCAAAGGAAACAAGAAAACAAGAAAACAAAGGAACAAAGGAACAAGAGTTGAAACAGAGGGTTAGAGGTTACAAGGAAACAGGGGTTGGAACAATAGGACAGAGGAAACAAGGGGACAAAGAGTTTAAATGTTCAAGGAGACAAGGGGACAAGGGGACAAGGAGATAAGAGGTTCATGGGGACAAGGGGACAAGGGGACAGAGGGGACAAGGGGACAGAGGGGACAAGGGGACAAGGGTAACAAAGATTCAAGGGGACAAGGGGACAAGGGGACAAGGGGACAAGGGGACAAGGGGACAAGGGGACAAGGGGACAAGGGGACAAGGGGACAAGGATAACAAAGATTCAAGGGGACAAGGGGACAAGGGGACAAGGATAACAAAGATTCAAGGGGACAAGGGGACAAGGGGACAAGGGGACAAGGATAACAAAGATTCAAGGGGACAAGGGGACAAGGAGACAAGGATAACAAAGATTCAAGGGGACAAGGGGACAAGGGGACAAGGAGACAAGGATAACAAAGATTCAAGGGGACAAGGGGACAAGGGGACAGAGGGGACAAGGGGACAAGGGTAACAAAGATTCAAGGGGACAAGGGGACAAGGGGACAGAGGGGACAAGGGGACAAGGGTAACAAAGATTCAAGGGGACAAGGGGACAAGGGGACAAGGAGACAAGAGGACAGAGGGGACAAGGGGACAAGGGTAACAAAGATTCAAGGGGACAAGGGGACAAGGGGACAAGGAGACAAGAGGACAAGGAGATAAGAGGTTCAAGGGGACAAGGGGACAAGGGGACAAGTGGACAAGAGGAAATATAAAAGCATTAAAGGGGACAAGTGTTGAAACAAAGTGACATAATAGAACAAGGGGACAAATATATTGTATATATTGGGAATACAGGCCCAAAGGGGACTGGATTAGGTAATAGAAAAAGTGGGGGGACCAGGCATAGTGCTAAAGTTAGTTCTGTTATTTATTATTTCAAAAAGTCAATTATGTGACATGACTATTATTGCACAGCATTTGTGGCACTGAATGCATCCATGGTTATGTCATCATCCAAAAAAGGAAATTATGTGATATGGCCACTATTGCACAACATTTTTTACACTGAATGCAGCCATAATGATGTTATTATCCCAAAAAGGTTATTATTTGACATGGCCACCATTGCACAGCATTTTTGCACTAAATGTAGCCATGATTATGTCATCATCCCAAAATGGCAATTGTTTGACTTTGATACCATTGGACAGCATTTTTTGCACTGAATACAGCCATGATGATGTCATCATCCCAAAATGGCAATTGTTTGACTTAGGTACCATTGGACAGCATTTTTTGCACTGAATGCAGCCATGATGATGTCATCATCCCAAAATGGCAATTGTTTGACTTGGGTATCATTGAACAGCATTTTTTTCACTGAATGCAGCCATAATGATGTTATCATTACAAAAAAATTATTATTTGACATGACCACCATTGTACAGCATTTTTTACACTGAATGCAGCCATAATAATGTTATCCTTCCAAAATGGAAATTATTTTCCAGAGCATTGTTTCAGTTGGTCACAGCCACAATAATGTCATCATTCCAAAATGGAAATAATTTGCCATAGGTGTCATTGCATAGAATGCAATCATAATGATGTTATTATTCAAAAACAGCAACAGTCAAACATAAATACCATGCAGAATGGTTTTTCTATTTTATATTTTTTATATATTTTTTATATACTTTTTTTTTTTCTTTTATTCTCTCTCTATATTTTCCTTGTCTTCTTGTTCATGCTGTTATTATGTTATTTCTTTGTCTTTTTCAAATATATGTTATGCTGAAGCATAATTCCTAGCTATAGCAACCACTTATCAGAGTAGGTTGAAGTCTTGTGGAGTGAAGAAAAGATCTCAGCACTTAAAATCACAATCTGTAAGGCTGGAAGACTAGAAACTACACTAGTATTGTGTAGAACTAGCTGGGAAATAATGATACAAAGGGCAGTGTATTTATAGGGATGATTGTGGAGCACAGACCAAGCAGTATACCAAAGCAATCTACTGGATAAGGGGAGACAAAGGAAATTCACAAAGGGGATTTCCCTAAGAAAAACAGGCTGTTTTTAAAAAGACAAAAGGAACATATAGTCTAATACTCAAGAATGAGGCTATTAAAGAAATTGTAGGTGAAGTCTGAGTTGAGATGTAGAAGGAAGAAACAAAAGGAGAAACAACTTGTTACAAACTTCCCCTTTGGTATTGACAAGGATCATTCATCTTTCTGTTTCTCTCTCATGCAGCTTGACGCCAACTTCACCTATAACTTCTTTGATAGTCTTGTTCTCGAATACTGATTCCCTCGTTCCTTTCTTGCTTCTATGGACAGCCTCTTTCCCTTCAAGGGTATTTCCTTTTATGAATTCCCTTTGTTTCCCCTTTCCAGTAGTTTGCTGTGATGTACCACTTGGTCTGTGCTCCATAGCTATCCCTATAAATATGCTGCTCTTTGTACTGTTATTCCTCAGCTAGTTCTATGCAATTCAGTGTAGTTTCTAGTCTTTCAGCCTTATTGATTGTGATCTTAAGCATTAAGACCTTTATTCACTCTATGAGACTTTGACCTACTCCGATAAGTGGTTGCTATAGCTAGAGGCTATGCTCCAGCATAACAAAAGAACTAGCTTGTCCTTATGCTCCTGCTATTTAGCAGAAGCACAAACCGTTGCCCAATATTTTCAGAGTCGGCAGAAGAGGCTATCACATAGATTTACCTGACCCAGAAGAACCCCTTGGGATTGAACCACCCAGAGAAGAAACCTTTGACAACTTTGACACCCCTCGAGCAACCTCCCCAGCACCTATAGATGTAGAGATGGCAGACACCCCAGCAAGAAAGACTGAACTGAAAGCCAGTCTCTCTGATGACTTCTCTGGAGATCCGAACAATGCATCCAGATGGATCTTGGCCATGGCAGCCTATTTAAAGATGAATGAAACCCTCTATAGCAACGATGCCAAACTCCTTGTTTTCTTAAGCAAGATGAGCAAAGGACGAGGAAGAGACTTCTCCAAAGGATGGTACTTGAAGCTTGCAGATGAAGGAATCCAAGAGACTAACAAGACATTCGCCAAGATGGTGGAAGACTTTAGAAAGAGCTTTTTCCCCTACAATGTAGCTGCCAAAGCAAGAGTCGAGCTAGAAAACCTCAAGCAGAACTACTGAGACAAGAAAGATGAATTTGAGAAGTATGTCTTGGAATTCCAGCTTCTGGCAGCTAAATCCAGCTTCAAAGATGAGAATGCACTTATTGAATGGTTTATTTAGGGATTGGACTCCAAACTCTCTGAGTGGGTCCTCTCTATGGAAACTGTCCCTTCTACCTTGAAAGATTGAATCACCAAAGCCACACAGTTCCATGCCAACTTCCACCGCATCTCCGACCTCCAAGACAAAAGGACCTTCCTTCCATTTTCCCACTCCTTGTCCTTTTGCAGAGACTCTAATGCCATGGACATGGACACCATTAGACTCTCCCCTGTAGAAAGGGCAAGGCACATGAGGGAAAATCGCTGTTTCATTTGCCACAAAGTGGGGTGTGGGACCACCAATCATTCTTCTCGTCCCAGTAGATCATCCACCTCCACTACCTCTCCCACCAAACCCGCCACCCAGATTAGGGCGGCGAAGACCTCCCCTATTGACTTTTACATGAAGAAACTAGACAACCAGAAAGTCCCCAAGGAAAACATCCTCAAGGTTCTTAAGACCTGCTTCGAAGAGGAAAAAGAGGTTCCAGTCAAGGAAGAAGCCGTGACATCCGCCAAGATTGAGGAAGTTGAGGATTTTGAAGAGGAGGGAAGTAACAATGTCTTCCCCTCTGCAAATTATTGCTCCTGTAATAGTATCAGATTGTAAAGCCCTGGAAATCCGAATCCCCATGTCTATTTTTCTGAGGGAAGCACAAATCATCGACACTTTCGCCCTCATTGATAGCAGAGCTACTGGATGCTTTATCGATTGAGACCTCGTCCTAAAAAGACATTACCCTTAGACTTGTCTTCTAAAACCCCTTTGAGCGCAAAACGTGGATGAAACAAGCAATCAAGGGGGAGTCATCCGTCATAAGGTTTCCCTTTTTATTCACATAGCCGAGATTGAGCGAAAACAAGACTTCTACATTTTAACCTGCAGAAAGGAAAATATGATTCTAGAATTATCTTGGTTAAGGAAGGTCAACCCCACTATAAACTGGATGATGGGAAAAGTACTCATCCCTGACAACTCCACCAAGCCACACCACGACTTCCCCCGATCAATCTTCCAATGATATCTAGTGTGCTACCTGGACCTTGATCCTGATCACAAAATGTCGCAACTTTGGGAAAGACACAGCTTTCACTCCCTCCACAAAACTACCATTGCCACAGAACTCACACAAAAGAAAGAGAAAAAGAAGAGCGAGTTACCCGCTCCATACTCTTCCTTCTGTAACATCTTTGAAAAGAAAACCATAGACGAGCTTCCCCCCTCTCAGACCTTTGACCATGCCATTGAACTCAACCAAGATTTCCTCCCGAAAGTGGCAAAAGCCTACCCCCTAAACCCTAAGGAAACCGAAGCTTGTCAAGCTTTCATAGACGAACACCTTGCCTCAGGAAAAATCACCCCATCCAAATCCCCACAAGCTGCCCCCTTCTTTTTCGTGCCCAAGAAGGACGGCTCATTACGCCCTTGCCAGGATTACAGATACATCAACTCCTTTACTGTCAAAAATGCCTACCTGCTCCCTTTGATTTCGGACCTTATGGATAAGCTCAAAGGATTAAAGATCTTCACCAAGATGGACATTAGATGGGAATATAATAATGTCCTCATATGACCCAAAGATCATTGGAAGGTGACTTTCATCACTCCCTTTGGTCTCTTTGAACTGACCATAATGTTCTTCGGGTTGTGCAACTCCCCTTCCACCTTCCAGGCCCTGATGGATCATATCTTCACAGATATGATAGCAGAAGGATGGCTCGTCATCTATATGGATAATATTCTCATCCACTCCAACAACAAGACCTTACACCAGCAACGAACTCAAAAGGTCCTCCAGCGACTCAGAGAGCACAAACTCTTCCTAAAGCTGGAAAAATGCTTCTTCAATGTTGATGAAGTGGAATATCTTGGAATGATTGTATGGGAAGGACAGGTAAAGATGGATCCCACCAAACTAAAAGCCATCAATGAATGAAAACCCCTACCTCTGTGAAGGGAGTACAATCCTTTATCGGATTTTGCAACTTCTACCGAAGGTTTATTCCAAACTTCTCAAATGTAGCCCGACTCCTCCACAACCTCACCAAGAAAAATGCTAAGTGGGAATGGGAAACTGCCCAACAAAATGCCTTCACCACCGTCAAAGGGGCGTTTACCTGCCGTCTTGTACTTCTCATGCCTAATACGCTCAAACCATTCATTGTCATGACTAACGCCTCCCTGACTTCCACTGGAGTGGTTCTTATGCAAAAAGATGAGAATGGAGATTTACATCCCTGCACCTTCCTTTCAAAAACCCTATCTGCTGCCGAACAAAACTACGACATTTGTGACAGAGAACTCCTTGCTGTGATCCATGCCCCAGAAGAATGGTGACACTACCTCCAGGAAACCTCTTTCCTCGTCACGGTGATCACTGACCACAAGAATCTATCCTACTTCAAGCAACCCCACAAACTATCCCGATGACAAGCTCGCTGGATGCTATTCCTTCAAGATTTTGACATCTTCTACCAAACCATCCTGGGATCACAGATGGGCCCTGCCGATGCCCATTCCAGACGAGACTGGATAGACACCTCTGACGACAACCAAGAAGTCACCCTTCTCCCCCCTTCCCTATTTATCAATACTATCGATACTGCCATCTTAGAAAAGATTGCACAGTCCTCCCCTTCCAACCCCCAGGTTGCGACTGCACTCAATGCATTGAGTGATGGAAAGTCCCTCTTTCCACATGCCACCACCCACGATTGGCTGTTCGAGGACTCTAAACTTTTCTTCCGAGGACAACTCTTTGTTCTGCTGTCTCACTGCTCTGACATCGTGAAATCAATCCACAAAAGTGCCGCCTGTGGGCACAGGGATATATTCTACACTCAAAACCTATTACAACATGACTTCTGGTGGCCCAGTCTCAACACCTTTGTTTGTAATTTTGTCAAGGGATGCACCACTTGTCAAGCCAACAAAGTGAATACTCACCCCACCTCCCCCCCCCCTTACCCCCCTTCCCAGTGCATCCCACCCCTTCCAGCCACTCTCTGTGGACCTCATTACTGATTTGCCCCTTTCCTTGGGTTATGATTCTGTAATGGTCATGGTCAATCATGGCCTTATGAAGGGGGTAATTCTCTGCCCTTGTCACAAAACTATTGATGCCGCAGGAGTAGCCCTCCTCTTTTTCAAATATGTATTCTGCCATTACGGCCTTCACAACCGACTCATATCTGACAGGGGACCACAGTTTGCGTCTGCATTCGCTAAAGAGCTCTCCCACCTGTTGAAATATGACCTTGCCCTTTCCTCCGCCTATCATCCTCAGACCAACGGAGAAACCGAACAGGTCAACCAGGAATTAGAAACCTACCTCCGTATCTTCTGTGAAGAACATCCTGAGCGATGGGCCGAACTCCTTCCTATGGCTGAATTCTCCCACAATTCCCTCCCCCACTCTTCTACTGGACAATTGCCATTCTCTCTAATCTTAGGATTTGAACCCCGCTCTTATCCTTCAATCAGAAAAACCTTTCTCCCCGCCCTGGAAAAACACCTCTCTGACCTATCTGAAGCCCACTTTGAGGCCGTTGCCTCTCACAAAAAATCCCAATGCCTAATGAAGGAATGGATTTCCTCTAAATTCCGCCCCTGGAAAGTGGGAGATAAGGTATGGCTAGAAGGACGTAATCTCCATCTCAGGTACCCATCAAAGAAGCTTGCTCCCAGAAGAGAGGGACCCTTTGAAATCTCCCACATAATCTCCCAGTGGCATATCAATTATGTCTTCCCCCTTCATGGAAAATACACGACGTCTTTCACGCCTCCCTCTTATCTTCCTATCGGGAGACTTCCAAGCATGGGAAAAACTTTACCAATCCCCCCCCGGACCTTATTGATGGAGATAAAGAATTTGAAATCACTTCTATCCTCTCCTACAGAGGCTCGCTTGGAAGACGGCAATATCTTGTATTGTGGAAAGGTTACTCCTCTGCTGAAAACACCTGGGAGCCTGAAGGAAACCTTAAAAATGCATGACCACTCCTCCGAGTCTATCAGCTTCATCACCCCAAAGCCTTTCCTTTCAAACAAAAATAACCCCATTGCCATGAACCCCATCACCGCCCTTCTCATTTTCCTCACCGTTCTCCCCCTCCTTGCCTTCCTATACCAACAGAAGTTCTTCTTCGAAATCCATGTCAGCCGCATATACTTCCGCATCATCTGGAACAATCCCCACACCACTCGCTTTGCCTCCAATGTCCCACCACCTACTCCCAACGTTTGGGAACCTCCCGCAGCTGACAAAAACAACGAAGAAGAACTCCCTTCCTGGGAACCGCCTGTGGATGGGTGGAACACAGACCCAGCCCCCTGGAATCCCCCCACTGAAACAGCTCCCCCTCCCATACCTGCCGGAGTAATCCTTCCTGATGGAGCTCCCCCTGGTCCTGATCCTGCCTTCCCAGCATGGCCTGGACTTCCCTACATCCACCCCAATCCAGCCCTTGCCCAATACCTGGGGGCATTCTACCCCCCTGCACTCAACCAAGTAGAGATTGACACTACAATCACAGTAGCTTTAGCTATGACAAAATACCACTAACTCTGACCGGAGTTTCGGAACTCCGGTCCTCCAGAGACCCCTAACGGACCCCCCTTTCGCTCCAGAGTGTCGGAGTTCTGACTCCAGAGCTCTGTTTCTTCCTATGGAATGACATTACTGCTTAATAATGTCCTTTACATACACCATATCACATTTTCCCTGGATTCTATTTCCCTGACATTTATTAAGGTATGAGTGTGCCTTTACCACATAGTACATAAACCTTTCACATCATTCCCAAACACCTCAGTTGTTTTCGCCCGTCTTAGGCAGCAGCTGAGGTGAGTTACCTTCTACTCACTTATATCAACTGTTAGACTAATGTATCATAGCTCCGGTTTACTCTGCTCTGATTAGCTCCACTCTGCTCTGGACTCCGACATTTTTGACAGGTTATGAGCCCTGCTTGCACCTGAAACTTGAACAACTCACCACTCATGCATCCCTCAGTGCATCCTCAGTTCCTAGACGAACCTTGGCTACTGGCCATCTGACACACCTGTCAGAAAATAAATCTTCTTCTGCCAACCTCACCCTGTCCTTTGTTACAATCTTCTTCCTTTGTCCGTACGTTGTTCTCTTTCTGTTACGCGGGACTCATACTACTTGGTGAGGTACACCGAGTCGTCCTCATACTGCTTTCCTCCTTCTTGCGAATACCACTTTTCCTTGTTTTCTACAAATATTCTAGCCACTCCTCTCTTCGGCTTTACTCGTATCTTCGGACTCCTATCTCCTACGCCGTTTCTCTCACAATGGCGAGTGTCCCCATATTTCATAACATTCCATAGACTTCCTTTCTATTTTGGTCCCAACTCTTTCCCTGGTCTGTGCGCGCTGATCCCTGGTATATAAACTCTTCATCTACATTTGTATTTCTCATTCTTGGTCTGCGCAATACAAGGGTTGTCTCAAATCACCTTGAAATCTCTGCGTCTTAAAAGTTGATTCTCACTCAACTTCCTTCGTCCTTGCAACACTCCTTATCCTTGTAGACTAGCGGACGTCGGTCTCTTCGTGAGTATCGCCCGTCTAGTGCTACTCCCTAGGAGTATTATCATCGTTCTATGCTTCGCGTAACAAAAGACCAAGAATCTCCCTAGCCCCACCTTCTCAGGTGTAGGGCACCCACCATTATCACCACGAGTCGCTTCGGATGTTGAGAGCGTCAACCCATAGCACCCCCTCCTGAAGAGGATGAAGACATCGAAATCGGAGACAACACCACTCCCAACACCCCACAGTCAGCGTTATTGCAACTTCCAGTGATCCCTAGTATCCCCAGCATCACCCAGCGAAACTACATACCCTCCTTCGCTTTAGAAGCCTCCTCATCCCAGCCACCACCATCGACCCCAGCACCCACCATGTCTAGAGTACCCGAGCTTAAAGCTGCTCTCCCTACCGACTTCACAGGCAAGCCTGCCAACGCATCCAGATGGATAAAGGCTATGAAGGCCTACTTTGCCTTAAACCAATCCCTGTATTCCTCTGATAATGACAAAATCATGACAACCCTCAACAAGATGAGCGAAGGTCGAGGAGCCAACTTTGCCGAAATGTGGTATGACAAGATGGCGGATCAATTCATCATCATAGGCAAAACATTCCCAGACTTTTGCTCCAACTTCGAGTCCACCTTCTACCCCTTCGACACCAAAGCCACTGCCCGCCTTGAGCTCACCAAGCTCACCCAGAAATCCTCTTGCTCCACTGATGGAACCACCAATGATGGTTTCCAACAGTATATCACCGACTTCCAGAACCTCGCCGCTAAAGCAGGTATCACAGACCACACCACCCTTATTGACCAATTCTCGCTTGGCTTAGACCAGCGACTTGCCACCATAATCCTTTCCATGTCCTCGATCCCCACCACCATCGACAAGTGGATCGAACATGCCAAGACCTTCCATGGTCAGAAGATGCGCATCCTCGCCTTAAAGAAGGAACGTTTCACCCCTTCATCCTTCACCCGCTCTACAGAAAGAGATCCCAATGCCATGGACATTGATGCCACCACCACCATCAAGAAGCTTACCCCAGTCGAACGCGCTCGCTGCATTAAGGAAGGACGCTGCTTCCGCTGTTGCCAGGTGGGACACAACAGCACGAACTGCTCCAAGTTCTCCTTCTCAAAACCACCCCCAAGGAATCCGCAACACATCCATGCCTCCATCACCAAGGAAAGCCCACCACCTCGCTCCCAGCTAGACGAATATGTCAACTCGCTTAAGACCTCTGGAAAGGAAGAAACAGAGATCTTATCTATACTCAAGACGTGCTATGAGGAACCTTCAGAGGAAGTAGCCTCCATCACCATATCTCCAGAACGTATTCAGAAAGAAAAGGATTTTTGAAAAGGAGAGTTGCTTCGACGTCTTCTCTTCTTAACATAGATAATGTACTTGTAGCTCCTCAGAATGAAAGAACCATTTGCCTCCCAGTCATGCTGCAAGGAACCACTAAAACTGTTGAAACCTCCGCTCTCATTGACTCAGGGGCCACAGGAAACTTCATCGACTCTCGTCTCCTCTCAGCGGGATTTAAGCTTTTCAAGCTAGATAACCCACTCATTGCTTACAATGTTGATGGAACCGAGAACCAAAGGGGTACGATCAAATGGAATGCCCAAGTACCTCTTTATTCACAGAAGTTCTCTGACAACAACAAGCTTATGGTCACATGTCTAAGTCACCCCCAAATCATTCTAGGAATGCCCTGGCTTCAGAAATGGAATCCCACCATCAATTGGAAAACCTACTCGATTTTCCTAGAACGCTCAGACAACAGGTACAATTCACACTGGTATTCTGCTAACCCAGACCATGAAACCACCGAGCTACTTCTTCAGAGGTATCCCCAAGGGGTTGAGAGGTCTCTTCGTGAGTATCCTCCCTCGAAAGGAACCTTTGAGGAAGAATTATACACCACGGATACCAAGAACACCATTCCAGATTTCTGCAAAGATTATGCAGATGTCTTTTCTGAAACCCTCTTTGAGAAACTCCCACCCCACTGCTCTTTTGATCACAAAATTGAACTCAGAGACTCCTTCGTTCCAAAGGTCGCCAAGGTCTACCCACTCAACCCACTGGAGAAGGAGGAATGCCGCAAGATGATCAATGAAAACTTAAAAACCGGTCACATTATCCCCTCTCATTCTCCCCAAGCCTCATCGCTCTTCTTTGTCAGAAAGGAAGATGGATCCCTTCGCCCAGTACAGGACTATCGATACCTTAACTCACACACCATTCGAAATGCCTACCCTCTCCCTCTCATTCCGGAATTAATCGACGATATGAAAGATGCCACTTACTTCACCAAGTTTGATGTCCGATGGGGATACAACAATATATGGATCTGAGAGGAGGATCAATGGAAAGCCGCCTTCATCACTCCCTTTGGTCTCTTCAAACCAACAGTCATGTTCTTTGGCTTTTGCAATGCACCTGCCATGTTTCAGGAATTTATGAATCATATCTTTGCAGACATGCTGGCAGAACGATGGCTCAAGATTTACATGGATGACCTCGGAATCACAACAAACGGCTCTCTTTCCCTTCACCATGAACGAATGTGCCACGTCCTCCAATGACTTCAAGAACATGGTCTATCTCTGAAGATATCAAAATGCTCCTTCGATCAACCAACTATGAGATATCTAGGAATGATCATCGGCCAAGGAATTATTTGCATGGATCCTAAGAAGGTTACTGCCATCAAGGACTGGAAGCCTCCCACCTCAGTTAAAGGAGTCCGCTCATTTCTTGGATTCGCAAACTTCTATCGGAAGTTCATCCCAAACTACTCCAATATCGTAGCTCCCCTCACCCTCCTTACCCGCAAAGACCAACCTTGGGTATGGTCACCCCTACAACAGCAAGCATTTGACCGCCTCCATGATATCTTCACCTCTGCTCCAGTCATCACTATCCCTGATGTGTCAAAACCCTTCTACCTCATGACCGATGCTTCCCTTCTAGCAGCAGGTGCTGTCCTCATGCAATGTGATGCCAATGGAGACAAACATCCCTGTGCTTACTTCTCTAAGACATTCTCTCCGGCGGAACGCAACTATGACATATATGACCGAGAACTCCTTGTGGTCATTTATGCCCTAGCTGAATGGAAGCACTATCTCCAAGGAACCTCACATTCGGTCACCGTCATCACGGACCACAAAAATCTCTCTTATATCCGTGACCCTCGTAAACTCTCCCGCCGACAAGCCCGATGGGCTCTCTTCCTCCAAGACTTCAACATTGTCTGGGCTGTCACTCCAGGTTCACAAATGGGCCCTGCAGACGCTCTCTCTCGATGAGATGAGGTTGACACTTCTACAGACAACAGCAATTCTTCTATTGTGCCTGACCCGGTTGTCCTCAATGCACTCGACCTATCCTTCGCACGTCATATTCAATTCTCCTCGTCCTCTGACCCCTTTGTTCTGAAAGCCCTAGCAGCCCTTGATGAAGGCTCCCCCCTGTTCACCCGCTCCTCTCTCACGGACTGGCTCTTTGACAATGGCCATCTATACTTCCATGGGCGCATGTATGTGCCACCTCCTGCTTGCTTGGCGCTACTTCATTCCATTCACTCCTCGCCCCTCTCGGGCCATATGGGCGTTTTCTGCACAAAATCTATTCTCGAGCACGACTTCTGGTGGCCTGGCCTCTCCTCTTTTGTTAAGCACTTCATTGATGGTTGTGCTATCTGCCAGCAAAACAAGGTTAATACTCATGCTACGGTTCCTCCTCTATTCCCTATCCCTTCTACAACTGTTCTCCTGTTCAAGCAGTTGTCCATGGACCTGATCACGGACCTCCCCCCTTCCCACAGTCATAACTCTATCTTGGTCGTGGTCGACCATGGCCTTACAAAGGGGGTAATCCTCATTCCTTGCTCTAAATCCATCGATGCAGCAGGTGTAGCCAACCTATTCTTCCATAATGTCTTCCGACGTTTCGGTCTCCACGACTCCATCATCTCGGATAGAGGCCCTCAGTTCGCTTCAGCTTTTGCCAAGGAACTCGCTCGCCTCCTGAAGTATGATGTTCGCTTATCCACAGCCTATCATCCCCAGACCGACAGTCAAACAGAACGAACCAATCAGGAATTAGAAACATATCTTCGGATCTTTTGTACAAATCAACCTTCCTCATGGTCTGAAACCTTAACAGCAGCGGAATTCCACCACAACTCCGCCCCCCACACATCAACCAAGAAGTCTCCCTTCTCTTTACTCTATGGATTTGACCCACGCTCATATCCATCCCTCGGCAAAACCTTCTTACCCGCTCTAGAAGCATGACTCTCTTCCCTAGACGAAGCCAGGAGGGAAGCCTTAGCCGCCCACGAATCTGCCCGAAAGCTTATGGCCTCCTGAACAACTAGTCACTTTATTCCTTGGAAGGTAGGCGATAAGGTGTGGCTTGAAGCCACTCACCTACATCTCCATTACCCCTCGCAAAAGCTTGCCCCCAAGCGACATGGCCCCTTCGAAATCACCCGTGTCTTATCTCCCCTCACATACCAACTCCACCTTTCCTCCACATGGAAGATACACGACGTCTTCCATGCCTCACTTCTATCTTTTTATCAGACCAGTGAAGCACATGGACCTGCTTTCCTATCTCCACCCCCTGACGTCATAGATAACAAGGAAGAATGGGAAGTCGAAGCGATCATCGCCCACAAAGGTCTCCGATCACGTCGCAAGTACCTAACTGCATGGAAGGGTTATTCATCATCCGAAAATACATGGGAACCAGAGTCTAATCTCTGCCATCCTCCCACCATCCTTACCGCCTATAAACGAAAGCACCATCTTTGAAGTTGGGTTATAAATCAGCTGGTCGACGGTCTCTCCGTGAGTATCTCCCACCTGAACCTAACCTCATTGTATGCTCTCCTTCCCAATCGACCTCTACCATCATGTCGTTTCTATCTTCATCTGCTGCCTCGTCCCCATTGTCCTCATCCTCCAGCCTATCCTCTTCCTTACGTTTGAGACGTGTTTATCCTTCTCTCTTGCCTGAATATGGAGTCCACTTGCTCTACGCCGCCGTCCTAAATTCCCCCGTTCTTCTCCACCAAATCAAAGGAGACCCCCTTTTTCAAGATGACACTATTTCCCAAGACCTCATTTGTACCTACCACAGAATCTCCTGTGCTCAATTAATGCTTCAGGCAGCTGAGTCTCCCGATCTTCCCCTTCGCTTCGCCTTGGGAGACACTCTTTGTCACCTTTTCAACGCTTTACATAGCCATGGCTTTGGAACCTTTATTACGGCTCTCCCCACAGTTATGATTTATCCTACTTTTCGTCATATATACCTCTCTCCCCCCCAAGATCAGCGCGATATCTATCTTCAACACCTTGACGATACCCTTAGCCCCGCAAATTCTTCCGTTCGTCTTACCCCCGGACAAGAACCCCTCCCTATCCCCGCTCCTGTTCCTCCTCTTATCACCAGACTCTCCTCTCCTCCACCGCCTACCCCCTCAACTCTCATCAATTCCGACGAAGATAATCGGGACTCTCACCGAGACTCTGACGATGAAGAAGCTGTCCACACCATCCCAGTCCCATGGGAATGCCCCCAAACCTATCTGCTTGGTACCTCTCGCACCCTATCCTCCCCTTTTCGTGTCCTACCAGAGCCAGAGCAGATTAACACCCGCCCAGCTTCTCCTTCCACCGAGTGCCATCATTGTCACCGTTGAGGTCACTATCAGTTCAACTGCCCACAGTACTGCTGCCCACATTGTCACATTCTTACCCCGGGTCATCCTGCCCGCCATTGTCTTAGCCACAAGTGCAACTGGTGCGGTAACTGGGGTCATACCAACCGCTTCTGCCCCCATCATAACTGCGGAAGCTGCAATGCACCTGGTCACATCATTAGTGACTGTCCATGTGAACATTTATCAGTCTCGCAGGCCACAGCTATCTATGGAGGGTCCCAGATTCCTGGCGTTTGAAATAGGAGATATAGGTAGCAGGATCATTGGGCCAGGGGCTCAATTGTACAGCAGGGGTAATGTTACAATCTTCTTCCTTTGTCTGTACATTGTTCTCTTTCTGTTACGCGGGACTCATACTACTTGGTGAGGTACACCGAGTCGTCCTCATACCACTTTCCTCCTTCTTGCGAATACCACTTTTCCTTGTTTTCTACAAATATTCTAGCCACTCCTCTCTTCGGCTTTACTCGTATCTTCGGACTCCTATCTCCTATGCCGTTTCTCTCACAATGGCGAGTGTCCCCATATTCCATAACATTCCATAGACTTCCTTTCTATTTTGGTCCCAACTCTTTCCCTGGTCTGTGCGCGCTGATCCCTGGTATATAAACTCTTCATCTACATTTGTATTTCTCATTCTTGGTCTGCGCAATACAAGGGTTGTCTCAAATCACCTTGAAATCTCTGCGTCTTAAAAGTTGATTCTCACTCAACTTCCTTCGTCCTTGCAACACTCCTTATCCTTGTAGACTAGCGGACGTCGGTCTCTTCGTGAGTATCGCCCGTCTAGTGCTACTCCCTAGGAGTATTATCATCGTTCTATGCTTCACGTAACATCCTTCACCCTGTCCTGTCATCCAGCATGACATTGGATAGTATCCGAAGTGACGAAATCCTAACCGGCCCTGAAACCTTCCCGTTATGGAAGGTCAAAGTTACCCGCAAACTTTGCAGCAGCAAAGTCTATGGAGTCACCTCTGGACTTCACTCAAAACTCATTGTTGGAGTAGCTGGAGCAACCACTTCAGATCTTCATGACTGGCAGGAATGTGATGAGAAGGCCCATGGCATCATACAGGAGCACCTTTCCAATGCCCTCCTACTCAAGACAGAGTCCTGCAACTCTGCCAAAGATCTCTGGGACAAGCTCCTATCACTCCTGGATGCTCCAAGTGTCTCCTCTGCCTTCTATATATTCCAGCAGCTCTTCAATGTAACATGGGACAGAAACTCTGGAGTTTCAGACCACATCACATCACTTCGGACATCGGAGTCACACCTTGCTGCCATGAAATTTGCCGTAGACTCGAAGGTCATGGCATTCATCCTCCTGAACTCCCTTCTGAAAACTCCGGAATGAGAACTGTTCAAATCATTCCTCATCAACACCACAGAGGATAGCAAGCTAACCTTTGACGCGGTAGAGATTCGCATTCTTGCTGAAGATGCTCGCCTATACCCCTCTGAACATTCGAAGTCAGCCATGAAGGTTTCTAGTACTTCCAAACCCTCTGCTTGACCTCTGAACACCTCCACCTAGTGCAAGCACCACCTGTCAGCCACACACAACTCCACCAACTGCAACTCCTACAAAAAGTGGATTGCAGATCTGAGGAAGGGAGGATTTAGGAAGCTGGAAAAGGGAAAGGAGAGAGCACACACAGTGGAAGGAACTCTGGACTCTCCAGACTCAGCCAATGTAGTCCGTGAAAATGTATCCCAGTCCTTAATCAAATGCATTCATGCCTACTCATCGTCTGAGCAAAACAGCAATGGGAGAGAAACATTGATCATTGACTCCAAAGCATCATCACACATAGTTCCTCACCAATCCTGGTTCCAAACATACCGACCACTTAATCCTCCATGTCCGGTCACTCTCAGAGATAACTCCAAAGCACATGCCATCAGAATCGGAACAGTACCACTCCTGTCACAGGTGTCCAAGAAAACCTTTGAAGTCATCCTCTCCAATATTCTTCTAATTCCAGAGTTCCGGATTTCACTTATCTCTGTAAACCGACTTGCCTTCACTGGTCTTTCCACCGCCTTCCCTGCAAATTCAAATGCATGCTATATCTGAAAGGATCGTAACACCATTCTGATTGCCAACCACAAGAGTGGCCTCTACCATGCGAGGGTCACTCCAAGTGATCAAAAGGAAGCAGCACATGTGACCATTGATGTCAACCTTCTCCACTGGCGAATGGGACACATGTCCATTGACCAGATCCAACACATGGTCAAGTCCAACCAACTCCAAGGCATCAATACCCTCACTGGAACACCTGCATTCTGTGAAGCATGTATGCTTGGAAAGATGAAAAAACTTCCCTTTGGAGTTCAAGATGGACCTCAGACCCCTTGCCCCTTGGAGATGGTACATACTGATGTTGGAGGTCCAATAACTCCGAGGTCACGCAAGGGCTACCGCTTCTGGCTGGTCATTGTTGATGACTTCAGTTGATTTCCCTGGGTTTACAACCAGTGGAAGATGGATGTCCAGACCCATCTCTGATTGGAGGTCAAACAGGAGGACTTCTCCGAACTCTACACCAGGTTCATCCGGAGTGATGGAGGAACAGAGTACACCAACAAGGCCTTCCAGAGCCAACTCCAGACCGATGGCATGATCCTTGAAACTTCTGCTCCATACACTCTGGAACAAAATGGACTGGCTGAATGCATGAATCAGACACTTGCCACACTTGCCAATACCATGCTAGAGGAATCAAAACTCCTGAAGTCTTTCTGGGCTGATGCCATGTCCACAGCTGCCTACATCTCTGCATGGAGTCTGACCTCTGGACTCAATGGAAAGGTCCCCTATCAGATCTTCTTCAACCGCCAGGTTGATCCAACTCTTTTCTGCCCCTTTGGGTGTCTGGCCTATGCTCACACACCAAAGGAGCAACGGGGGGAAATTCTGACCACACGGAAAGAAGTGCATCATGATAGGATACACTCATGGACAACAGGCCTACAAACTGCTTGACATAGAACGTCGGACCATCATCTCCAGCTGCCATGTTATCTTTGATGAGTCTGGAAACATCTCTGAGGCTGAATATGCTCCATGGAATGCCCATGCTGTTGAGGGACAGTGGGAGGGTCTAATTCCAGTGCATCTCTGCCAGCCAGAGCACAACCATGATAATGACGACCATCCACATCCACCCAATCCTGGACCAGTGGAAGACATTCCCATGCCTCCAGAAGACATTCCAGACCACCCTGCCAGTCCAGGCATTGAGGAACTCGCTAAATACCTAGACCAACTCCAATTAGATAAGCCTTCTGCTCCGGTTCCACTCCCTGCTCCTGCTCTTGCTCCTGCTCCTAATCTTGCTCCTGCTCCAGTCCCACCTCCAGCTCCAGCACATGTTCCTGCTCCTGCTCCAGTCCCACCACCTGTACGACAGAGTCACAGACAACGACAAGTGGCAAACAAGAACAAGGAGTATGAGCGCACCCTTGAGAAAGAAGCTGCAAGGCAAGAACTCCAGAGAGAGAATGCACATGCACATGCACCAGAGCAAACTCCAGAGCCTCCTGACAGTGATCCAGAACTTCTCAGAGCATTGGCGACCTCAATCAAGGATTTCATCTTTGCCAGGTCTGCAAAATCACCCTCCAAAGAGTCACTTCCAAGAACCCTTAAGGAAGCCTACTCTGGAGTGAACAGTGAACTGTGGAAGTCTGCCATGGAACAGGAGCTCCAGAGCCTCAACTCCAACCATGTCTACGAAACTGTGCTCATTCCGGAGGGAGTAACTCCAATCACTTCAAAGCCAGTCTTCTGGATCAAGCGAGATGAAAAAGGAAATGTGAAACAATACAAGATCTGGATAGTCGCATGTGGCTTCACACAGAAGGAAGGAGCTGACTATCAGGAAGTCTTTGCTCTAGTAGCTAACCTTGACTCCATCTGGACTTTAATTGCCCTAGCTGCCAAATACAATCTCAAGTTGGACCAAATGGATGTATCCACAGCCTACCTCAACAGAGAACTGAAGGAAGACCTATACATGTCACCTCCGGAAGGTGTTCCTATTCAGCCCAGATACTGCTGGAAACTCCGATGCTCCTTGTATGGACTTAAACAAGCTGGTCGGACCTGGAACAAAACCTTAGACTGAAAACTCGGAGCACTTGGTTTTGTCCACCTGGATGCTGAAACATGCCTCTATGTACTCTGGAAAGATGGTCAAGTTTGTTTCCTAGTCGTTTACATTGATGACCTACTCCTAGCCGCCACCACTCGAAAGTTCATGGACTCCATTAAGGCAAAACTCTCCACTGCTTTCAAAATGCATGATCTTGGAGAGGCAAAGTACATCCTTGGAATTGAGATCAAGCGGAATCACAAACTCTGGACCATCTCCTTGTTGCAATTGCAATACTGTCGCACAATCCTAGAGAGAACTGGTATGTCCACTTGCAAACCAGTATGGACTCCCATGGCACATAGCTCCCAACTCTCCACAACTGACCCAACAGATGACCAAGTTGTTCTGGAGATGGTCATCGATGGGAAACAAGTCTCATACCTTATGGTCATAGGGTCACTGATGTACCTCATGCTTGGAACACATCCAGACCTCACATATGCAGTGGGAGCACTCAGCCGATTCAGTGCAAAACCCAAGTTCATGCACTGGGAAGCAGCAAAACGTGTACTCTGATATGTGCAAGCCACCAAAGACATGGAGCTCCATTTTGATGGAACAGAGCTTTCCACGGACATGGACTTTCATGGATACTCCGATGCTGGCTGGTCACAGGACCCAGACAACTTCCACTCCACATCCGGTTTTGTTTTTATCAGCAATCATGGAGCCATCTCTTGGACCAGCAAGCAACAAAGTATGGTGGCCCTATCCACTACAGATTCGGAGTACATCGGTCTTAGCAATGCCGGACAGCACTTAGCCTGGCTCTGGACTTTCTTTGATGAGATTGGACACTCACAAAAGGCTTCCACTGAACTATTCTGTGACAATCAAGTTGCAATCATCTTATGCCGTGACCCACAGTTCCAGGCTTGGACCAAGCACATCCAATGGAAGTACCACTTTGTCTGGGATGACTTAGTCGGAAAGGGAGAAGCCGCAGTCCAGTATGTGTCCACGAAGGACATGGTAGCAGACATACTCATGAAACCACTCATGAGCAAACAACACTGGAAGTTCATTTGAGGTATGGGATTACAGCTACACTCAAGTGGGAGTGATAAAATACCACTAACTCCGACCAGAGTTTCGGAACTCCAGTCCTCCGGAGACCCCTAACGGACCCCCCTTTCACTCCGGAGTGTCAGAGCTCCGACTCCAGAGCTCTGTTTCTTCCTATGGAACAACATTACTGCTTGGTAATGTCCTTTACATACACCATATCACATTTTCCCTGGATTCTATTTCCCTGACATTTATTAAGGTATGAGTGTGCCTTCACCACATAGTACATAAACCTTTCACATCATTCCCAAACACCTCAGTTGTTTTCGCCTGTCTTAGGCAGCAGCTGAGGTGAGTTACCTTCTACTTACTTATATCAACTATTAGACTAATGTATCGTAGCTCCGGTTTACTCCACTCCAATTAGGTAATTAATACAGTTGTTTTCACCCGTCTTAGGCAGCAGCTGAGCTCCGGTTTACTCTGCTCTGATTAGCTCCACTCTGCTCTGGACTCCAACGTTTTTGACAAGCTAATGAATAGACACTGTTTCTTCCCCTTTCATATATAATATGTCTCTTTTCTTGTTTCCCTTTCTCTCACTCTTCTCTTTCCATACTCTGTTTCCCTCCATGTCACAACCCAATTTCTTTCGCTCTCTTCTTCTTTCCCTTACTCCTCTACAAAGGCGCATCCTCTTTGCCTCCCTTTTAGACAATCCCACAATCACGGTGAACCTCTCTACCTACCTATCATATGCCCCTACCCATGCCCAACTTGTATGCATCTACCTCACTCTCTCCTCCCTCTGTTTCTACCTTCATAGGCTGTTTTACCAAGAGCGGCATGACCTCATGCTTGCAGCTGCTACACTCCAGGATGTAGAGGAGCTGTGTGCCAGCACCTTAGACCTTCTTAATGGAGCTGGTTTTATCTCAGTTGTTCTTGCCCTCCCCACTTCCTATTATGTGGACGTCTTAAACTGCCTCGCTGATCCCATTGCTGCAGAGCAAGGGTTCTTCCGAGCTGCTTCTCCCCAACCACCTGACCCTGCCAATTTTTCTGATGATGACGAACAACCTCAATCCCCTCCCTCTTCTGGACATTACTCCCCTGTCGGACAACCTCTTAATGGAACTCCTTCCTCTTCTCCATCTCCTTCTTTGGAATCTACCTGTTTCACCTGCAACAACCCAGGTCATTCTTACCAGCACTCCCCCAGCTACTGGTGTGTCCATTGTGGGCATAATGCTCCTGGCCACAGCCAATGGGCCTGTCCTGCTAGAAAATGTGTTTTTTGTCAGAGACCTGGACATCTTAGTCATTGATGCCTGACCAGGAATGGAGATTGAAATGTGGCAAGTGAGGTCACTTCCTGCCTACTTGGGGGGTAATGTTACAAACTTCCCCTTTGGTATTGACAAGGATCGTTCACCTTTCTGTTTCTCTCTCATGTGGCTTGACACCAACTTCACCTATAACTTCTTTGATAGTCTTGTTCTCGAATACTGATTCCTTCGTTCCTTTCTTGCTCCTATGAACAGCCTCTTTCCCTTCAAGGGTATTTCCTTTTATAAATTCCCTTTGTTTCCCCTTTCCAGTAGTTTGCTGTGGTGTACCGCTTGGTCCATGCTCCATAGCTATCCCTATCAATATGCTGCTCTTTGTACTGTTATTCCTCAGCTAGTTCTATGCAATCCAGTGTAGTTTCTAGTCTTCCAGCCTTATTGATTGTGATCTTAAGCGCTGAGACCTTTATTCGCTCTACGAGACTTTGACCTACTCCGATAAGTGGTTGCTATTGTTACACTCGACCCAGGTAGGACCAATCGTAGACCTTGTAGGACAAAGGAGGTCTAGGGATGAGGGTTCTGCGGGCAATGACTCGCTCTCGCAGCAAGGATACCAATGGGCACGTGAGTGACCTTGTGGTCTAAGGAAGTCATCCAGCGATATGCACACAAGTACAACTAGGCCAGGAGTATGGTCGCAACGATGGCGATTCTGACCTGCCTCAGTGACAAGGGGGTTCAAGGGCTAGTGACGAAGGGAGCGAGGGGCTAGTTGATTGCCAGTAGATGACTAGGTAGACAAGGTAGGTCTAAGCTGAGGATCTACTGCTATGGTACTCGTGTATTTATATGTAAGGAGTTCGCGCACAGACCATGAGAACATAGTACTAAAAATGAAAGGGGAATAATGATGATGCATCATACGATAATGGGAGCCAATAGGGAAGCGATGTGTCAGTTATTATTACAAAGAAAAGATAAGAATGACGTCACGACTGCGGATGACGCAATCGACTGTGGATGATGTAGGAGTCATATGGAGAAACAGCCTTGGCCAACTGGAAAGGTCATGTGCTCAAAGGAAAAAGAAACGTACGAGGCAGGAGTCGAATGAGCGACTCGTGGTAATACAGCATATAGCTAACGATGATTAGGAAAAAAAGTAGTCCTGGACGAATTGTAACAGCTATAGCTAGAAGCTACGCTCCAGCATAACACAACTCTCCTAAAGTCCATAGGGAAAACTTGTAACATTACCCTCCATGTAGGCAGGAAGTGACCTTACTTGCCAGAATTCAATCTCCATTTCTAATCAGGCATTGATGACTAAGATATTCAATTCTCTGACAAAAAATGCATCATTGAGTAGGACAGGCCCATTGGGCATGGCCAGGAGTGTTAGTCCCACAATGGGCACATCAGTAGAGGAAGCAATGCTGGTAAGAATGATCTGAATTATTGCAGGCAAAACAGGTAGTGCCTAGAGGAGATGAAGTAGGGAAAGGAGACTTGACAAGAGGGTGTTGGATAGGGGAGTGATGTCTAGGAGGGTAGTGTCCAGAGGATTGGCTTCCCTCGTCATTTGCATCATTGGTAGTGCTAGATGGTTGGAGAGAAGAGACTTGGAAAAAGAAGTCACATTCTGTAGCAATGGGGTTAGTAAGGGAGGTAAGGACATCCTTGTAGAGGAAGTAGGGCATGGCTTGGACAATGAATATAAATCCTGCCCCATTGAGGAGGTTGGGGGTACTGGTGCATAACTTCTCTAGATCTTGGAGTACAGCAGCTGTGAGTGTAAGGTCATTCCACTCTTGGTAAAAGAGTCTATGGAGATAAAAATGGAGGGAGCAGATGGTGAGGTAGATCCATATTAGCTGCTGATGTTCCAGAGCATATGGTGAATAGGTAGGGAGGCTTACAGTGATTGCTGGATTGTTCAGAAGAGAGGCAAAAAGGATATGCCTTTGTAGAGAAGTAAGAGAAAGAAGAAGAACAAAAGAAATGGGATTGAGACATAGGAGAATGGTTGGGGAAAGATGCATAGGTAGGAAAACAAAATGAAGGGGAGAGGGAATTTATACATTTTCTATGTATCTCTACATCAATCTCTATCTGATTTTCGGAGGGGGGATGTTACGCTCGACCCGGGTAGGATCGGACGTAGCCCTTGAAGGCGTAGGGAGGTCCTAAGTAACAAAGGTTCGAGTGTATTCCACGGACTCGTAAGCGGTCACGTGGCGCGGGGGAATCCACTGGCACGTGATGTGACCAAGTGGCGAAGTGAGTCGTCCAGCGATCGAGCGCGAAGTAACGACGTAGGCACGGAGTACGGATGCGCTAAGGCAATACCGACCGTCCTCAGTTCAAGGGATCTACGGTCGTAA
>JBBPRF010000419.1:0-24600 GCA_038092875.1 Lanmaoa pseudosensibilis | reverse complement strand
CCGCTTATCCGATTCTTGATTCGTGAGGGGGCTAGCATAAACACCACCGCACCAAACGGAGATACCCCCCTGCATCTCGTCTTGCGGTACAACCTTCCTTCTGTGATCGATGAAAACCCCACTCGTATACAGTTCTGGAAGGTCGTCGAAATTTTGCTTAACTGTGGAGCTGACACCTCTGCACAAAATGCAGATGGAGAGACACCCCTTGACCTTGCAGAAGAGAAGGGTCATTTTTTCAAGGAGAATTTCCTACGGTTGGTTCGGGATTCTGAAGTACACCGTTTGCATTCCTAGCCGCAACCGATATCACAAGAACTGTTTTTAGGAAGATACGGAAGTTGTACTAGCATGTTTCTGCAGAGATTCGGACCTCTCAACGTAGCCGGAATGTATTCGATAAATGCACAAAAAATGGTTTCATCAGTTTATTTAATGCAGCTTTTCTTACAAAGTCGGACATTCATCTGGCGTCTGCAATCGAACATACCATGAACGATCGGGAGGTACTTATACTCTTCTGGCCCGGTAACCTACTCTTAGGGGTAACTACCAAATCAAGCTAACAAACAAATTCCCACCAACACATCCTCACTAGCGCTACGCGTGTGGTTCCTAGATTACATTGAGACTGAAACTTTAACTCCTACCTCCACTACAAAATGGTTTCACAAGCAGGGTCCTCCACTGCACAGAGTCTGCGCAAGCCCAAGAGACAGGGACGACCCCTTCATGCAACACGGGTCAGGAAAACCAATGACAGAGAGCAACTCAAGACATTGGATAGACTCGCAGTGGAGTTCGTGAGTCAAGCAAATTTAATTCTGTTATAGACTTGGATGGGATTTTGATTATTTCAGGAACCTCCGGAGGACCTTAAAGCGTTTTCCGATCTCCCAATATCCCATCTCACCAAGCGTGGTATGCCAAACTCTTTGTCATGGGTTGCTTCCTCGTTTGACGCAAACCTAGGTCTCAAAAAATGCTTCTTTGTCGACATGACGGACATACAGGCCTCCAGCATACCAGTATCGTTAAAGGGAAAGGATGTCCTAGGCGCCGCCCGGACAGGGAGTGGGAAGACCCTCGCATTCCTGATTCCTACACTCGAGATACTCTATCGTCGAAAATGGGGACCCCAAGATGGACTCGGGGCTCTGGTCATATCACCGACACGAGAATTGGTGCGTGTCTGAAACTAAAACCGAATGGAGGTTGTGACATAAGGCAAGGCTGTCCAAATATTCGACGTATTGCGTTCCATAGGCTGCTATCATGGTTTTTCTGCCGGACTCGTCATAGGTGGGAAGAATCTAAAAGACGAACGCGACCGCCTGTCTCGAATGAATATTCTCGTCGCGACGCCTGGTCGACTTTTACAGCATATGGACCAGACGTTCGGCTTCGAATCCGATAACTTGCAGATTCTTGGTGAGTGATCTGGAATTTTATGTGGGTTGGCCCGGGAACCTACTTCGGATTAGTTCTCGATGAGGCGGATCGCATCCTCGATATGGGCTTCGCCAAGACGTTGTCTGCACTTCTCTCACACCTCCCGAAATCTCGTCAAACACTGCTCTTCTCAGCCACACAAACGCAATCTGTCGCGCAGCTGGCGCGTCTCAGTCTCAAGGACCCAGTCCACATCGGTGTACAAGAAGTTGGAAGCTCGACGGCAACGCCTGCGAGCTTGTCACAGCACTACAGCGTATGCACGCTCGACCGAAAGCTTGACGTTCTCTGGTCGTTCGTCAAGACACACGTTCACTCCAAAATCCTCGTTTTCCTCTCCAGCGGGAAGCAGGTTCGTTTCGTGTTTGAGGCGTTTTGCAAGATGCAGCCTGGGATATCGTTACTTCATCTACACGGAAAACAGAAACAGGCTGCGAGGCTGGCGATGTACAGTCGTTTCACATCTTCGCAGCATGCAGTATTGTTTGCGACTGACATCGCAGCGCGTGGTTTGGACTTTCCGTCGGTGGACTGGGTCGTTCAGGTAGACGCGCCGGAGGACGCAGAGACGTATATTCACCGCGTGGGCAGGACGGCGCGATATGATAGTTCTGGGAAGGGACTCTTACTGCTCCTTCCCAGCGAAGAGGAAGGCATGCTTGCCGCGCTCGGGAAGAAAGGAGTAAAGATCGAAAACATCAAAATCCGTGCGAGTAAGACGCAGAGCATCCAAAACCAACTTCAAAACCTCGCATTCCAGGATCCTGAGATCAAGTATCTCGGGCAACGCGTGAGTCTCATGTTCTGGCGTGCGCAGTTTATCAGGAGATTGATGAGGCCTCTCCTTCTGGTCTTCTCGACTAGGCATTCGTGTCCTACGTCCGTTCTGTGTATCTGCACAAGGACAAATCGATATTCAAACTCGACGAGCTTCCCGTAGACAAGTTTGCGGAATCCCTTGGGTTGCCTGGTGCTCCCAAGATCAAGTTTTTGAGTAGGGAGCAGGCGAAGAAGCAGAAGAATGCGTCTCGGACCGTGGTTGCCCTTCAAGCACAAGTCGAATCCGAACAGAAGGCTTGTGCCCCATCATCTGAAGATGAAAACGTGGAAGGCTCGACGACTTCAGAAAGCGCTGAAGAGTCGGAAGACGATGCCCGAAAGTCACCCAAGCCAAATCACACAACGATTTCGGCAGAGGCTTCTAAACCCGCCAAAGTTTGTCTCATTCTTTGTCTCGTTGCCATTTTCTCAGCCTGAACCGTGCTGTAGAACTCGGTGCGAACAAAGTACGATCGAATGTTTGAGCGGAAAAACCAAAATATCTTGTCCGAGCATTACTCCAAACTTATTGATCACGGAGATGCAGGAGAAGAGGAGGAAGACTTTATTACCCTCAAACGTGCCGACCACGATCTCGACCTCCCTACCTCTAACGAGGCCGATCCCGATGTCGAGAACCTGTCGAGACGGAAGCTCAAGCTGTCACGAACGAGACGGATGGTAGCCAAATACAGCCAGCTGGGGCACAAACTCATTTTTGACGACGAAGGAAACCCACACGAAGTGTACGAGATGGTTAACCCGGAAGAGTTTTATAAGCATGGCGCGGAGGCTGTCAAGGAGGCTGGCCGGGCGTTTGCTGAAGGAGAGAAAGGGAAGTTGAAGAGTGTGGACGTCGTCGACAAACAGGAAGCAAAAGAAAAGAAGCAGGAGAAGAAGCGGAAACGCAAAGAGCGCGAACGCGGTGTAAGTAGCCTCTTGTTCACTGTGCCACGTGCCAAAACCATCTCTTTTCTTCACCTTCAGATGGATCGCGAGAGCGAGGAAGTCCGTGCCGCCGTTGGGTCACCGGACGATCGAGACGATGGCTATGTTACCCCCGACTTCGACCTACCATCGGGGGACGAGGACGAGGACGACGTTGTCCTGCCTCCGCCCAAACGGACCAAGTCGTCCTCCACGTTGAAATTGAGGCGTGCTGCAGAGTCTCGCGACATCGAGGATGAAGAAGAGGTGGCATTGCGGTTATTACGGAAGAAGTGAGCCATTCATGTGAACTGGTCTGCCATTGGACGTTATTCCATACGGTGTACCTCCTGGTGATTCAATGACGGGTGAATGCCTCGAACATGCATGTTGTTGGGCATCGTACGACGGACGTCGTGCATCGAGTGGATTTAGCCCTAGTCCGACCTGCTCTCGAATGAGATGATTCCTTTTTTACATACAGCCAGAGTCGGAGGGTGAGGAAATTCTGCCAATGCCCACGTTGGCACGTCCTGCTGTCGCATCCATATGCATCTATCATTGGTGTAGATTTGCCGTTGCTGTTCGCAGGTACAGCGGCTCGTTGGCTCCTGTAGGCTCCTGTGACTCGACCCTGGCTACTAAAGTACTTAAAACCCTCTCTGTTTCACTCATCTCCGTTCACCAATTCTATATTATCATTTTGGACCAACTATGAGCCTTTGCCGCCTTCACAGTCCTGTCGTGGCCACGAGAAGGGCTGTGGTACGAGCTCGATTCGCCTCGAGCGCTGCATCCGAGGTACGAGCCACAGGACCACAATTTGGCAAATTTGGCGTGAAGTTTTTGATCTCTTGCCATTTTCTTCCTTCAGCATCGTCCTGCGCCTAGCACTCGATACCTCAAGACCACTCATGACCTGACCGCTCCCCCAAAAGCCTCTGTTACCTCTAGCACCCTTGCTCTCGGGGAGCAATACATCCTTGGTGTTTATGCACGGCCGCCGTTTGTGCTCTCACACGGTCGCGGAAGCTGGGTATGGGATACCGAAGACCGAAAGTTCCTCGATTTTACCGCGGGGATTGCAGTGAATGCACTGGGTCATGCTGACCCTGGCGTTGCAGAGGTGAGCAAGAGTCAACAGGTCACCAGCATTTTTTTTCTAAATTACTCGGGGTCAGATCTTACAACAACAAGCATCGACATTGCTTCACTCTTCAAACGTATATCACAACCAATGGGCACCGAAGCTTGCGGAGTTGATTGTGACCCTCACTCAACAACAAGGTGGTCTCGGTTTCCTTACGGGATCATCCCCTTCGAAAACGGGTGCCAAAGTTTTCTTTGCGAACTCTGGTACCGAAGCCAACGAAGGCGCACTTAAGATCGCACGCAAGGTTGGCAAGGATCGCTGGGCTGCTGCTACGGGTGGCAAAGCGGATGACCCTTCCTGCACGAAAACGCGCATCGTGTGTTTCCAAAACTCGTTCCATGGTCGCAGTATGGGTGCGCTGAGTGTTACGTCGACCGAAAAATACCAAGCACCGTTTCGGCCATTGATACCGGATGTCGATGTCGGAACGTTCAACGACCATGGGGGCCTCTCAAAGTTGATCAGTGATGACACTTGCGTGGTCATCGTCGAGCCCGTGCAAGGCGAGGGAGGTGTCACTGCTGCGGACGAAGCTTGGTTGAGAGCATTACGGAAACGATGCGACGAAACTGGGGCTGTATTGATCTATGACGAGATACAGGTAGGCTGAATTGTCAGACATGTACATGGATGTCTCTGATGACTTTTTACAGTGTGGCCTCTTTAGGACTGGGTCACTGTGGGCGCACTCTTCCATTCCGGCCGACTGCCACCCTGATATCGTCACAATGGCAAAGCCTTTGGCGAACGGATACCCCATCGGTGCTGTCCTACTGCGCGATTCGATTGCCTCCACAATGACAGCAGGTGAGGTGGAGAAATATTTAATGTTGGCAAAGCTGACGTTCTTACTCCAATAGGTACCCATGGAACAACATTTGGAGGGTCTCCCTTGGCCTGTGCTGTTGGTCACTATGTGTTAAGCCGGCTCAGTTCCCCGACGTCTGTGGGTCACGTAAAGGAAATTAGCGACTATCTAGATAGCCGGCTGGAATTTTTGGCTCGGTGGTTCCCGGACCTTATCCAGGATAAGATCCGAGGTCGTGGTCTTCTTCGTGGCCTCGGGTTCAGAAACGAAGCACACCCAGGTCAGGTCGTGCAGTTGGCTCGGGAGCGTGGCGTCCTCGTGTTGACGGCTGGGAAAGATGCGGTTCGTCTGGTTCCATCCCTGAATGTCGAGAAGGGCGAGGTAGATGTGGCTATCAATGTGCTGGAAGGATGTTTGACGGTTTTGCGGGGATAGTATCACTCGTTGTACATGACAAAAGTGGAAATGTGACCGTCCAAAGAGGGGTTTTCAGGGTAGTACAAATGCGAGAGGAGAACATTCTCGTGTGATTCTCGTTGGCTGGTACATGGCACGTTGCTGTCAGATATATTTAAATGACTCGCTGTGCAGCTGTTCCCACTTTACAGCCATCAGACACACTGGAATTACAGGATTTGACGCTCATCAGCAACAGCGGAAATCTAGCCATGTCTGTAGTGCGAATTCGAAGCCAGGAAGATATCCTGGAAGACGTCTCGTCTGACAAGCCACAAGGTAAGGCTCCGCCCGCACAGATTCGCGGGTGTTGATACTATCCAGGGCCATCCCCGAGTCTCATCACCGCCAATCGTGCGTGACCGCACATGAGAATTCCATTTGTTGCATTTTCCTTTGTTTATTGACAACTCCATACTCATTGACCGCGTCACAGGCTGGAAGCAGAAACTCCTGAAGCTTGGTGTCTCCTTTTTTCTGTTCGGGCTTGTCAACAATGGTGAGTATCTACGCGCATCTTGCGTCGCGGGCTGAAGTGATTTGGTTCCAGTTTTATATGTGATCATTCTCTCCGCTGCACTTGACTTGGTGCCCCCATCCACCCCCAAAGGAATCATCGCTTTTTGCAACATATTTCCTGCTCTGGTGGCGAAGCTTGGATGGCCGTATTTTCTCAAAGGTAAAATACGGTACTCCCGACGCATCGTGGGATGCGCAGTGTTGAGCTTCATTGGCATGCTGGTGAGTGTAATGTATGAAATGGGCGGTAACTTTGCTCACTATTATCAGGTCGTTGCTCTATACGAGACTCTACCTGCGAGACTGCTGGGCATCTCTCTCGCCTCTTTCTCTTCCGGTAATCCCGATTCTCCTATCATCATCAGAACGCAACCTTACTTTTGGTAGGTTTGGGTGAACTGACGTTCCTGCAACTTTCAACCACTTATAGTCGTTCCATGGGAGGCCACAGCGTTGGGTGGGTACGTTGACTCAGATACAGGAACTTTTGATTCAAACGGACCTCCAGTTACTTTGCCTCCGGTACTGGCGCTGCAGGGCTCGTCGGAGCCTTCCTGTGGTGGGAGGTTAGGGGGCTTGGTGTTCGTTTAGGTGTAGGCGTGTCCTCGGTAGGCAGACTGTTGTTGTATACCCTTGCCATCCCAGTCTTACTCCAACGTTTTCGTCGTCAGGTACTACCGTTCGTCTTACCATTGTCATATTTCCTCTTGCTCCCACGTCCGGCTGCATTTATGGATTCACCCTCTCCTGGGTCTTACACTCCTTTGCCTGAAGAGGAACCCGATATCTCTGCAGTGGAAATTGCTGAAGGGGATACCCTTCTCGGTCAGCCACCTAAAGTACCAGTGTTCTTAACTGCCGGGGATAAGTGGCGCTTAGTGAAACCGATGATATACAAGTACATGCTTCCACTTTGTAAGTGTTCTTTGTGATGTATCGAGTAGCAAAGACCTGAGTATCCCTCGTATAGTTTTGGTCTATACTGTGAGCACATATTTTGGTACCATCAAGATTTATGTGATTGATGGTTACGTGTAGTTTGAGTACACGATCAATCAAGTGAGTCCCTTTGACTTCCCCTCGTCGCCTGCTAAATGCTTTCATTGCAGGGCGTAGCGCCAACTTTGCTGTATCCAGTGCCCTCACCAGAACGCAATGGTCTCCTAAGCAAGATCATCCACTCCATAAGAGACTACTACCCACTATGGCAGGTATGTGCTCATACGTCAAATATGTTTACCCGAGTCCGCGTCTCATCCGCGATGTATTTCCCCATTCGCAGCTCGTGTACCAATCTACAGTCTTCATCTCGCGCTCGTCGATCTCGCTTGGCATCCCACCTCTCCCGGAGAAGCTCCTTTCACTCCCGGCGATTGCCCAGTTCGTGATTCTCGTGACCCTGGTGTACGAATCAGCCGTCGGGGTATTTTCCGAAGATCACCCCGCGAGCAGCATCGTGTTCGTCTTTCTCCTCATCAGTATGGAGGGTATATGTGGAGGACTCGCATAGTAAGTGTCTCCCCCTCCTGCAGGGTGCGAACGAGTACGCAGGCTGACGCTCGCGTCGTGCAGCGTCAATGTGTTCTACCGGATCAACCAGGAAAGACCAGACCCGTCCACGGTGATCGACATGGAACGATCGAGGCAAGAACTCGAGTTCAGAATCGGCTCGTTGGGTTTCTCGGACTCGTCTGGTATCCTACTCGCAGCACTGCTCGCTGTACCGACCGAGGTAGAGCTCTGCAGAGTACAGGTGGCGAGAATGAAGATGCTTTGCAAGGGGTTGTGAACACGTGCCACCTTGCGCGTAGTGTCGGACCGTCCGTTTTTCGCGCGTTTTCAGAAGCTCGGACGCGAGGTTCTTGGAAGCGTTCACAACCGGCACTTCGCCGCATACTTCCTAGAATGTCTGGTTCGAGATTACCCTGCACGTAGGAGAACGCGATTCGTCTGGTGTTGCTAGAGTCGGTAATGATGACGATAAAATCATCATTGGAGGGTACGAAACATACGACCATGCCATTAATATTCCATATATACATGGGGTTCCTGGACCACCGAATAAACGCACTAATCAACAGAAAACTGGGGGAAATGCTACAGGCATGCACAGGAACACGACAACAGAGATAAAGAACATAGACATAGGCGACGGTGAACAAGCTGTTGAAAACAAGGATGATACAGTGGTTGGAACGCATCAAGAGGTGGGCCGGGGCGAACCAACGTACACGCCAAACGACTGCCACGTCTCCTGGAGGTGCTGTTGTTGCTGAAGAGGTTCCTCAGCGATGCTTTCGCACGCGCCGGTATAGGCGTAGTTATCGTACTGCGAATATTGGCCCAGTGGCTCCGAGTGTGACATGGGATCTGAATATGTACGACGAACGTCGTCCCAATGGTGTAGCTGGGCAGACGGATCCTGGTAGTGGGACACGGGATGCGTGTACTGCGACGACGCCGTGGTGGTATACTGATGCAAGGGACCGGTGTGGCGATGCTGCTGCCGACTCTGGTAGTACTGTTGCTCTTGGTCTCGGGGCTGATGTTGATACGTAGGCTGTGCGTACGGATCGTAACGAGGGTCGACAGAGTGGTATTGATATTCTTGAGATGAGCTCTGGGAGGAAGCAGATTGGAGGGCGTCAGATTGGTGATGGTGATATTGGCGCGTTTGTTGATGATGGGATGGTGTTTGCGGCAACCCGCTGGAATACCGAACGCCCTCTTGATTCGACCCATAGGGCGACGCGGCCGACGAGGTGTCTGTATACGGTGCATTCGATTGGAAACCAGAAGACGGTATGGTGAGAGGGTAAAGCCGGTGCTGTTCGGTCTGTTGGACCTGCTGTTGTTGCTGATGAGGAACGCTTGGTGTTCGAAACCCTTCAGAAGACACCATGTGTGTATCTGCGTCGGTATAGTACTCGTCCCGCTGGGCATTCGTCAGCTGTGTGTTGAGATCACCCTCAAAGTTGGTCCAATGATCACGAAGCGTCGGGTGCAAGGTCGTAAAGCTAGGTATGGGTGGATTATCTAGAGTAACAGGCACCGATCGTTGACTTGGATTGCCTGTGACGTCGGGCAGATTGTGCGAGCCAGAGCCCGCACCGTGAACTGGAGGTATAACCGGGGAAGATGCTTTAGTAGCCACTGTGTTGATTCGACCACTGAAGATAGACAACTCGTCTTTCGGTTTCAGCTCCGTCGAAGATGAGAAGATGTCGTTGTTACGAACGGCGGAAGGTCTCGCTGTGTTATATGCTTGCTCGGCTTTTTGGAGAAGTCGTTGAAGAATGGGCTGAACGCGAGTATCATCAACGAGTGCAGATGAACACCATGATTGGACGTACCAAAAATTTCACTGCACGACCACCGTACGTCGATGCTTCCCTAAACAGGTCGACCGCCTGTACATATCTAGTTAGTCTATATACACTACAATGTCCCTGAACTCACTCTACGCAATTCCGTCATAGCAGCACCGGTGGTCTTGGATCGCGTCCCAGCACCTGAGGCATGGGTCACGACGGAAGATAGCATCACCTGGAAGCGACGGGGTGGGCAATGCGTCAACCAACATTCCTGCTCAAGTGGAAAGTACTAACCGAACTTGAAAAGGCATGTGTCCATAACACCCAGAAACGCGCTATTTGTGCCGGGAAAAGGTCGAACTGAACGCGCAAGTTGCTGAGTATTTCGCAAGCACTACGGTAGCCAGCCAAAAATGACGGCGCATATTGGCTCTGCATCGGATCAGTAGGGTTGTTCGAGACGGCCTCCGCAAAGAAACATCGATGAATGTATACAAGAACTAAATCATGTGAGGGTACCAGGAATTTGTAAGAGGACAAGTGACTGACTGAAGTTCCGGTAGTTCAACGGCATGTAGTATTTCATGGCTTCTGCGAGTCCAGCACCCGCAAGAGGAGCTCGTTGAGCATACTTTGGCAACTCCATATCTCGCACCTTGCGATCGAGCTCAATGATCGCAGAGTATTTAGGTACTTTGGCGATTTGTGCATTCTGGATGACAGCAGAGACACAGTCGTACCCAAATTGTGCTTTCCATGCAGGAACTGATAGAACCAACCGCTCAAAGCAAGTTTTGAAACACGAAAGCACAACCACTCACAGCTAGGGAGGACAGAACCGTCGTCATCGATTGTGGGCTCCGGGTCATTGGGAAGCTCGCAGTCAACAAATGGTAGATAGAACGTGGCCAAACGGCCAGTTGCAAGGCTCTAGGAGAAGGCTCAGTGAAATGCAGACAAGAACGCAAAGTCAAAGGCGACATACTTGCCACCCATCTGTGATAAATAACTCCCAAAATAGAGCGCGGCGCTTCTGAACTTCTGAACTTGACAACTGCCAGCGAGCACAATCGCGGTCTATCTTTCTATGAGCTCAGGCTACCATTAGTGAACGGAGGAACCCACGAAGTCCAATCTACAGGTTTGTGGCGGAGTATGAGAAATGCATTTAACCAAAGCGGAACCATTACCCACACTCTGTGCTAGCTTTGTTGCAAGCCCGAATATACCCCAAGTGCATTCAATGCTGTTTTCGCCACTAACCAGACCTTGATAGATGGCTAGCAACGCCAGAGTTTGGATGGTCGTTACCGATGGTGGACGATCCAGCACTGGTTCCAGGTTCAATGCTGCACGTGTCAAGTAACAGTACATATTGGCTTCCTCATTATCCGGTGCAGGGGGTAGCGAGTTGTCGGTGAGAGCGCCAAAGCAAAAGACAACAAAGAGTAATGCGAGCTCATGGGAGGTCTTGCCTTGTGGTTGCAATTGCGGTTGCGTCAACCCGCCAGACGGATTCGGCTGAGTTGAGGGTGCCACAGAGCCCGGGAGAATGAGGTCAGAAGCCTCGCTATACCAGAGAGGGAGGCACTCTTCCAAAAGCTGCTTTTTGGTAACTGCACCGAAAAACCAGGGTGCCTGGGACAGGTAGAGCTCGCATAATTGACGTGCGCGCTGCCACGGAGGCAAATGATTTTGGATGAGATAATTAAGATCAACGGCGTCGGCGAAAACAGGGGCAAGAGGAAATGTGTTGGATAAATGCTTGACAGGGCCAGGAAGGTCACTTAAACTTGGACCCTTACTCGAGTGTGGAGCTGACGGGCTCGCTGACTCTGTTGGTTCACCCTTACAAACGGAACAATTGAGTGCGAGGACGGCACCGACACTCGCCAACTTACAATTAGTAGGCTCTTGATATCGACGCTTCAACGACCAACGCAATGAAATGCACGAATATCACTCACTTCTGAGCCAGCAGAACGACCATAGAAGGTCGCAGCACCATCGTCTCGCAAAGCTAACGTTCCAAAAGCCTCTATGTATTGGGACTCGTCGTCTGCATCATCGGTAACTTTTCGAGCCTTGTCCTCGTCAGCAGCAACATGTAAGTCGATGATTGACTTGAGCTCAAGAAGATCTCGACGCAGTAGAGGATGGGGTTCGTGTGGTGCCACATTTGACTGCAGGACAGTGAGTGCATCCTCGAGCTGTCGGATGCGGTCACTCATGAGTAAGATCTTCTCGTGCAACTTCTCCGTATCGGCGAGCACGAAACTGGTAAGAAGTGGTGTCTGAATAGGCCACTAGGGTTTCTTGGACTCAAAACATACCGAGTACCCTGGCCAGTCGCCAATTTTCCTAAGTACGACGTCTACATAAGAATGTTGCTCGGGTGTAGTCTTTGTACGCATACCGTTGGGACATATTGCTGAGCATCCACGACGCTTGCATGATGAACAGGGGACCGTCTTATCACATTTTAACTTTAGTCTGAAAGGTGATGTCGGTGTGCCAAAATAAACACGATAAACATGGAAAACGGACCGCCGACATTCTGCGCAAGACATCACACCCCGATTCCGCTTCTGCTCCTTGTCAATCGCCTTCTGTGCCTCCTTACTTTCCTGGCGGGCATTTGTCTTGGGTGCTTGTGGCATTCCGAAGAAATATTATGGAGAACTTAGAGTCGGGGTAACTGAGGGCGAAAGAGGAAGCACAAAGAAACTTGCCATGCCCGCCTCTCTGAAGGGGGATATATCGTAATTCAGGAGTAGTAAACGCGCGGTTAGGTAACTCGTCACGAGAACACAAAAGGACCTATCCCGGCTTTCGCGGCCGTTGTCATATCAGCCTGAAGTTTCAGTAGCCGACCTGAGTCGACATATCCTGCAGCCTCGACTAGATTGAGTGTGCTTGAACGTTGTCCCTCCTTTGGCAGATGACATTCAGAACCGTTCCTAACTGCGGGTTCTATCACCTCTCAATCTGCGATCATAGGCTTTGGCGGTGTGAGATTATCCATAATTATCGGAACAATTGCGGCGCCCCCCATGAAGTCGCCCATGATCTCACGTCAGCCAAAACACTCCGATCTATCTTTACGCATTGTTATCTGGTGAAACTCGTGCATGCCGCAGGCGGTGGACGGATGGACACGGATAGATAGCATCTAGTACATTGCAAGCGTGATTGGAGTGTACGAGAACAGTATTGGAATGAAATGGGTCAAGATAAACCCGGGTCCAGAAATCGGAGGATTGGATCAATTGTTTGGAAATCGTGGCGTACTAGGGTATGAGCTGTCTAAAACGGTCGTCGGTTTGCCAGTGTAGGCGGCGACTCGTCTATCCTGGCTTTAGTGCGACCTCCAAGTGGAGTGAGCAATCACCGACAGTGGCCCCCGTAGAATATACCCCTTCCTGGTTCTCTCAGCTTGCCTAAGACAACGTCATCCCATCAGGGGTTGACTATCGAAACTAGCGCGGATCGCCCGCCTCGCTTCTGGAGCAATCCATGCTGAATAGCTTCGTGTGTCAAAGATGCTCCCGAAACTCAATGATTACGCACGTAGTCAAGTTCCTGCCAAGTCCGAAATCGGACAAGACTCTGATTAAACCCAGGTCAAATACATTCTAAATACCAGGCACCCCCAGGGAGTTAAACTACATGTGAACGAGAAAGATCCATCGATAGCGCGCAGAGCATCGTCCCTAACAAATCGGAAAGTAAAAGGGAAGGGTGGAGGGATGGAGGGAAGGAACCTAATCGGATTTCTCCCTGGTACCCGACGAGCCCCAACCAAACCAGCTGGTCGGCCTTGCAGCGTGTTCCGAGCCTGACCCCTTCCCACTTCCATGGACGTCGTAACCCTCCGCATCACTCGATTCTTCAATTTCTTCAAACCTCCCTGTCCCCCGCGCCCGCAGCTCAGAATCAGAAGAATTACGCGAAGAAGGTTCAAAGGAACCAGAAGCAGCAGGAACAGGCATCGGCTGTGGTTGCGGCCCCGCTTTGTGCTGACGTCTACGGGGGTCACGTGTAGACCTGGAGGTATCCAGGTGTATCTGTGAGCCAGCAGGAGTCCGCCAGGCTTTCTCCGTGGCAGTGCCTGAGGCAACCGCACCCTGCGATAGAAGCGCGGCGCCCGATACGAGGAGGCTAGGTCCGTAAGAACGCCAGAGGCCCGCGACGAATTGGGCGGGGCCAGACACAGGGTCACCCAAGGACGGTGGAGCACCCATGGCAACTCCGCCCGTGCTAGGCGCATACTGAGCTTGCTGTTGCTGTCCAAGCGCACCAATGAACTGGTCCCACAGTGCACGGAAGCGCTCTTGTACGAAGGTGTACAAACGTGCCTTGAAGGAGGCGAGAGTGGCGTCGATCTGCGACTCATGCGAGTGGAGGAAGGGCTGCAGATGGTTGATGTATATATACGAGGATCCACGAGTTTGCGGAAGCACAAGGTAGAGAAGAAAGAGCGTTTTCATCAAATAGTACATTGGGATCCTATGACGTCGATCTGCATTTAGTGAATGCGCGGTCGCACGACAGATTGACTGACCAGGACACGAGCCATTCGGCGACATATTCAACCCCAACGATGCAACCAAGTACAGACCAGTACATGAGCCATCGTTCCAGGTCGTCCTCAGACGCAGGTCGCTGAGAGAGTGTTTTATAGGATGCGTAGCCGGGATAAAGGAAGGCAACCACCGAACTAGCAAACCCGACGGATTCTCAACAACGAACAGCGCGTGATAAAAAAATAGGAACTAGGAACAATACCTTATAATGCATGAAGTCAAGTAAAAAAGCATGGCGGTGGATGTCTGGTGATCTAGATGTAGAGCCTGTTGAGGCTCCCGTGGATTTGGCTTGCTGCGACTTCCACACGTTTCCCTGCTATGCCAGTTTAGTAAACATGCTTACGTAGTCGCGGAACCAAAACACGCTCATTAACAACGCGTCTCGCCAGACGCGATCGTGTCTCTTCCGTCCACACATCATGGCGCGCAAGAAGAAGGCGCGTTTTACGCACAAGAAGAAGTCTGACAAAAAGGAGACTCCTGACGGAATCAGTGCACAAAAGTTCGACACCCTCCCTCTGGAATATGGGTCATTCGTAGGTAAGCACAGGGCTTGGTTATCTGAAAGCCACACCACGAATAACTTACGTGCGCAGTCGAAGATTCAGGTCATGAGGAGCATACATTCTCTATAGGAGATGTGTAGGTAGCAGAGGACTGTCGTGTCTGTCCTTCTGATGACATATTCTTTCTCAGGGCCTCCATACAGTACCGAGAGCCGGAAGACGATGCCGTGGCCCAGGAAGAAGAATATTGGATCGGGAAGATTCAAGAGATTCGAGCAAGTAGTCCTGATGACGTGAGCACCTCATTCATTTATATGTGTAGCTGATATTACATGGATCTCACTAGGTATGGGTTCGTGTCCAATGGTTCTGGTCACCACAAGAGGTGGCAGAGGTTATTAAATCCTTGTAAGTTTCTCATTTACTCGACAATCCTCAATGATAAAGCTAGGTCAAAGTAACCCCGCTATCTGTGGTAAATTTGAAAAGCTGTCCTCAGATAATGTCGATATCATTTCTGTTCATTGTTTTATTGGTGAGGGTATTTTGTCTCTATTCGGGTGGCACAGAACATATTCAATTCTGTAGATCACGTGGATCTTAAATTATTTGATGAGACCAGCATCTATCAAGTCTCTATTGGGGAAGATGAGTGGTTTGCTAGGTACAATTTCCTGTACACCGGAAAACGAATCTCTGTAAGTCCCATTTTGACTTTTCTGGTCATATCACTTGAAATCCATGCTTGACATTACATCCAGCCAAAGGTAACACACGTTGCCTGTTCCATATGCAAGGTGCCATACACCCCAGGAGTGGAAAAGATCCTCCACTTCTGTCCTCGTCCGAGTTGTTGCACTTTCTACCACCAATCATGTTTGGTGAAGAACGGGTATACAGAGGAAACTCGTACCCACAGAGTTTTGGAGACTTGGCCTGAGATTGACAGGACAGAGTCTGTGGAGCAGATTTGTTGCACATATCCCCCAAGGAAGCGGCAGAAGAAGAATCATTCAGCATCAAAGGAAACTGGAAATGACCCCCTTGCAAGTTTTCCGCCACAGTTGATTGCTGTTGCCGAGCAGCAAATTGTCAGGGGCACTAAAGGAGGAGGTGTTGTTGGGAACATTGCCCCTGTTGCTGCTGCCAGGCAGCTTATCTACAGGACACTCAGTGGGGGCGGTGTCATCCCAGACAATTGGGAAACAATGATTGATACTTCTGCAGCATTTCTGGAGATTGATACCCTTCCTAACTGCACCTGCCCATCCTGCTATAGCCCCATCTAGACATATCCATTCGCAACATATCACATCTGTATTACATTTACCACAGCATCATACTCCAGCCACCATAGTACCCATTCTTACAAGTGATTCATTAATACGAGGTCCTCTGATTGTCCATACTCCACCGAGACTGAAATACTTTATTGGATAGCAGTGAGTTCTAAATTAGAATGCCTTCATAGAAACCAGTAAAATACTAAACGCATGACCATGCGTGCTATTGCCCTTCCAAAATGCGACCAGTGCTAAATGACGGGAAAACTAGTTATACAACGAACCGAGACCCAGAAAACGTGCGAATGAAGTATCCAGTGTGTGCAAACCAAACCTCAAAAACCCATGCTCGATGCTAATTGGACTACCGACCTGCGCGAGAATCGGAAAGCGCGGCAGGAAGATCAACTGTCGTCGCTATCGCTCGTCTTGCTTGTTCGGGCCTTCGTCGACCTCGTAACAGAAGTCGAAGAACGATCGCCGCCCTTGCGTTTGCGTTTACGCTCGGTTTCGCGCGTGTTGAGTCGCACGCCCCATCTGGCAAGTTGCTTCCGAATGGCGCGTGAGTAAATATGTAGACGACATTTAGACCAAGGCATTACCTTTGTCAGTTCTGTGGACGGTTGTAATCCAGGAAACTCTTTCGTCGAGTAGATCTTGAATGCTCCACCGAAACATTCCGCTTGAATCGGGAGGTCACCGTGACCCGACGTTCGCGAGAATATGTCAAAACAGCGGTACCGCAAAAGGAACTGACCCTCTACTTTGACCGCCAGGTCCTTGAGGACAATCGTCAGCGACAAGCGCCGCGCGCAGAGGAAAACGCACTACTGACTGCAAAAGGGAAGACCAATGCTTTTTGACCCTGATGCTCGATGGTCGCGAGCTGGATAAACGTTGCACCGGAAAGCGCGGTTGTACAATTCATATCTTCTGTGATGGGTTGGTCCCAGAAATGTGTAAGTATACGTTGACTCGAGGTCGGAGCTTGTTGCGCCGTTTGGGGGATAGTGGGCCGGGTGGGTAGCGTGAGGGGCGGCAGCTGTATAGATGCCAGGTTTGAATGGTGGTGGTAGAGGGGCGCGCGGGATGACTCGGGCGGTTGTTGGTGTGAGGCATGTGACTGTTGCTGTTGATGGTCCCGACGACCCTGTGCTGAAGCGCCTGGGTCCCGAGCTGCGGTGGGCACAGGAAAAAGATCGACATTGCAAAGGAGCCCAAGGGTATTGATCTCGCTTCCCAAGCATGAGCGTCTCTTCTCTATCGCGAAAGCGGGGGCAGGCATGCAGCTAGCACTACTCACGAATAGTCCTGAATTTCTCTTTCGTACTGCGCTTCTGTGCCGTGATTGAATACTTGGTATAATTTGAGCAGCACGACAGGTGGTGGATCGAGTGGACGCCGATCTACCCTTGCGTACCTAATACACAGAACATAGTCAGGGACTCGGTGACGACTGAGGACGAAGAATGGCAAAGAAGAGGATTACTTTCGACCCAAGTCGGCCTTTTGAATTTCGGTCAACTCTGCGCGAAGGGTCTGGCCTGCGAACGAACCAGAGACGAAATGAATAGGGAGGTTGATCCAGGAGTTACTCGTCCGACGAGGGGGGTTGGATGAGTGCATCAAAGCATCCATGAGCACGAGGAAACGAGGTTGGAAGATAGGTCAGACAAGACTGCGCAGATCTCGCCTCGTTGAAGAGGGACGACGATCACGTCGTGTGTTGTGCGCGAGCTGAATTGGATATGGAGCGAACAAGGCAACCTCGGGCTTCTCGTTGAAAAAGGCGAGTTTGCTCTCATTCAAGTTCCAGGGCTTTGCACCGCTCCAAATTGAGACTCATCCCTTTTCGCTCGTTCGCTGGGTACCGAATTCGAGTCGCCAAGCCAGGTACGCCCAATCAGCCCGTTCTGTAGTTTTTTCTGCGCAGGAAAAGCTGGAGGGCAAAAGAGCCAATAGACTTGCCGTGGACGTCGGTACAACTAAGTACTCAACCTCATATCAGTCTTATTTTTCCAGCGATCCCACCAGTTTCCCGGAACATGGCGCGATGGCAGTGACAGTTGTGGGTCGGTTCTAAATCTACATGATGGCGCTCGGAGGCGCCACGGTTCTGCCAAGTACTGCCAGTGTCTCTTCGTACCGCGATGTCATGTCCCCATTATTAACGCTGGCCAGTCACCGTATGCCTGTGCCAATTCGGAGTCCTCGGTGTGCCAGCGGCGAATACCCTCGTTTTGGTTTATATTAGGACTCAACTAGCAGCGGATTGTACCTCATTAATCATCATCAGGTAAATATTGTCGCGTCATAAGGGAGCGTCCCTCGCGTACTGTACATGTAATATATTCGACTAGAACTGCACAACTGATCAATCGTCCATGCCAGTGACCTGCATGATGTTCATAACTTGTGCCAAAGTGGTATGACAGGCGTGAGGACCACTTTATACAACTCCTGGAAATTCTCTAGTATTGGAGTGTTCATCAAGTTCGTACGCTATCCGTGATACATTAAACCACCAGGAAGTCCAATGTAGTAACGCAATCGATGGTTGAACGATGCTAGCAGCAGGAGAGTCCAGCGGGGGATAAAGTGTCCAGGTTTCAATAGGTAGGTAAAACCACGGCGGAGGAGAGGAAATGGGAATCGCAAGGAAAGTACAAGTAAACGTGGATAGCTTATAGAATGCAAGTAATATGAACGGGAGATGACTAACTACAGATTCTGGCATAATGTGCAATTCACCTTGATGTTTTGTCGGAATGCAGCGGCTAAAGGAGCGGGTAAATGAGGTGGTTACGGGAGCCCGTGAGTAAAACTTACGGAGTGCAATGAGGGCCGTAAAGAGGACTATGACGGCTACGTAGATAAAGCCATATTTGATGATCTGCCGGAAAGTCAGAATTAGGTATTTGAATCACACAATAATACTCACGATCCGGCGACGTTGCTTTCTCTGTTTCAGAGAATACAATGGGGCACGTATCTGTTTTGATGGGCGCAGCCAGACTAATGCGCTGGTCAATAACGATCATGGTCAAATAGAAAATTGTCTTACACAGCAACATTGCGTGCAAACGGTCGACGTAAGGTATGAGGATCGGTGGGGTCAACATGAAGAGCAGGAAGTGGCCGATCAAAAGATCAGAGCTCCAGAGAGATAATTCGATAATCTTCACCACAAATTCACGAGCAGGTTGGGACATGACGTGGGAGCCGAGGCCGCGGCCGTACCATCGACCTGTCCACCATGCACGGTTGGTTTCATCATGTTTGAACTCGCGAGACAAGAACACGGCAATCAGGATCTTGTGGACGGCGCGCTGAATGGCGATAACCGCAATGATACCAAGAACTGCGTGAGACGCATTCCAGGTTTCCAGGAACCACTACAAAATGGTCAGTCTCGGCTATCTTGCTAACATATTCTGGCACGCACGAGGAACTCGAAGAACCCGAGCATTCCTACAACGCCAAGAACGTGTGCAATAGAAGCCACGAGAGATCCAAACCTTGGGAAGGTGGGATCCATCATAGGTCCGAGGAACAACGATATAAGGAACAACACAAGGAGCACTGCGGCATTCCAAACAATGGGTCCGAGGGAGATGACCGCGATACGGATCAATGGACTCGGAGGCAGCTTTCCAGTAGTGTCAGGGAACGCCTTCACGAACATGTACGCGATGATGAACAATACGGCCATCACAGCAGGGAAGATAACCTCGGAGAAGATCACAGTCCGCCACTTGGCGCGAGGGACATCGCCTGAAAGTTTTTCAGATGGCAGGCCGAGTTTCTTCTTCTTGTACCCAGTAATCATCGTCCGCGATAGCCGGCAATATCCGATCCAGGAGTTGTTGTGTGAGCGCGAGTTTCCACGGGACATCCACCGCAAGAATTCCCTGAAAAGAAAGATGAATAAAGGACAGGTTGCGATGCACAAACATGAGCGTACCGATAGTCGATGATGAAATCAGCAAACACGAATTGGTGAGGATTAAACAAGAAAGGAGCGACGCAAAGTGCGAGAATGGAGATCCAGAAGTAGATGAGATACGGTGTCCACCACGACATCGTGACGTAGAGGAGCATGATCAATGTTCTCATCCCGAGGTATATGCTTGGGCCGGCGAAACGAGAGAACAGGATACTGAAGGATAGACGCGTCGTGGCGAAGCCTCGTCCAGTAGCAATATACCTGGCACCACCGAATGTAAGGTTGCTGATGATGGAATGCGTGTAAATTTGGGTTGAGAAGACCTCAAAGACTGGTGAGAGGGACAGGAATTGCTTCCCAAGTCGAATGATTGCCCGTCCGGTTCCGCGTTCGACCAATTCTAACACAGTGGTGAGACTCGTTACCGTCACAGCAAGCCGAGGGAACAATTACCTTGAACGAACAGTGGCAAGAACGCAATCACGAAGACCAAAAAGATACTGATGATGCAGCGCTGAATCCATTGGTAGACGGGGGTGAGATTGTAGCAGCCTGGGAGTGCGGATCCGCTCGCTGTGTACTGGCACACCGTGACCGAAGAATTAAGAGTACCCAAGAACACCACTGTTAACGTGATTAGCATACATCAAAAGGATTGGCTGGGATGAAACTTACTCGTCACGACGAAGCATTGGACGGCGAGGATGACCAGCATGTTGTTGATGTGGAAACCGGGGTGACCATAGTAGAAAGTCAAGAACCGATCGATTGGGAGTTGGGTCCCCATGTAATAGTACTCTCGACTGAGCATCTGTTCTCCCATTCCCGTCCCGATCTTCGTCTGGAAGTTCAAGATGGTACCAAAGCCAAGATCACGACCCTTTCCACACTGATAGTATTCCGTATGTTTGATACGACCGCCACGACCTATGGCGTTCATTCCAGCAAAGATATCCTCGTTCAGATGCAATCCTTTCTGAGCCTTGGAAACACCACCACGAGTATTCATGTAAAGCGCATTGAGGAAATCGGGGTGGCCGTAGTGAAGCTTTCCACCGATCCAGGCCCACGAACGTGCAGAGAGCGTCCCGAACGTCTGTTCCTTCCCAGCAGCGATATCTCCAAGAATACCTATGTTCTCCGAAAAGATGTATTCGCGGGCACCGACGATGGCGACCGGAGGCTTCTTGAACTCCTTGTGGCCATACTGAGCATATGGGCTCTGACTCGACACAGAGTATTCTTCAAATTCACCGAGAACGTTACGGATCTTGAGACATTCTTCGAGGTAGTTATCTTGGTTGGCGTCGATAAGCTGGAGGTACTCGCCACGGTAAAAAATGATTGCGTGGTTCTGGTTGTCCGATTTTCCATCACCAAGAATGGGGTTACCAGGCAGTTCGATGCGGAACTTTGGTCGCCGACGTCCAGTCTCAGGGTTGAACTCCGAGTGACCATCGATGAGGGCTGAGAAGAGGCGAGGATCACCGCCCTCCTTCCGTGGTGGCTCTTCTTCAAGGTAAGCAATCTGAAGATCAGGGTACGCGCGCAAAAGGAACTCGGCGTTCTCATGCTCCTCTTTGTTGAATTTGGAATAGCGCTGCATCGAGACAACGAATTTGAACTTGCGTCGAGCCATCCGTTCCAGCTCACGCTCCAGTTTGTCGGTGTTTCCGCCGAAGAGTTGAACGACCTCGGGATTCTCAACACGGTGGAGAAGCTTGATGGCCTTGGCGTAGTTCATCATCCCAGAAACCGTGCGGTAGAGTGTCTGCGCGCGCAGTGATGCCCAGATCCGCGTGCGGAGCGTGAACTCAGGAGCGGCGCTCTTGAACCCAATGCAGTAGAAGGGGAGGTCATCCATCTTGGACTGGCCTTTCTCGTCTGTACCAAAGGGGGTCGTGTTGTTATACATTGCCGATTCCTCGGCGAGAATCTTGGTGTCCTTGACGAAATTGTCCCATTCGACAGGATGGAGCTGTTTCAGATACTCAAGAAGAGTGACGCGAGCATTCTGATCTTCTTCACGGATGATCTCCCTGAGAGATAGAAGAATCTGGAGCACACATTAGCAAAGTCGACGACACATTTCTCAGGTAACATACCTTCTCGTTGTAATGGGGTGTGAGGACCGTGAACGTGGGCATAGCATCCACCGGTATAGGTTCAGGGAGATCAATCGTCAGAGACTGAGCGAAGAAAGATATCCGACGCTCAGCTTCACTACCGGTTGGGAAGAACTCGCCCTTGAACCCTTTGTCGCTCTGCGAGATGAAGAACGGCGGCGCCCGCAAACTGCGTTTCCCATCCTGACCTGTGTCGACTTGATGATATAGCAACTTTTGCACGTGTTCGATGGACAGCAGATGCTCTCGGTACATGGAGATGATAACAGCGTTCCATATTTGCGAGACAAGCACCTAACTCAGGGTCAATGCGACGCTAAGCTGAAGGTGCCGACGCTCCCTACCTTTGGCTTGTACTTTATCTCCATGTCCCGTGTGGCAAGTAACTTGGCGTAGATCCGCTTGGGTAACCGCGTGTAGATGTCCTTCCATGGGGTCCAAATCGAAAGTCCAATCATGAATGACCGCGTGATACTGAAGACAGTGTTCCAGATGATGTACCAGAGGAAAGTATCCAAGAAGAAGAGCACCAGATCCATGATATACATGATGGTCAAAGTGAATGCCGCTTGGTTCATGCACAAGTTGGGGCCAAAGTACTTGTCATTGCAGCCTTGGATCTTCATGTTCACCATCACCGCAATAGGGTCACGGAACGAAAGAGTGAGGAAAAAGTAAGATTCCGTGGCCTTGCAGCCGAATACGAGAGCCCACAATGCAACCGAGGCGAGCCTTGCCTGTGGAGGTAGACCTGGGTACGACGCCGTGAAAGTCTGACTGGCAAGATACTTCCTCGATTTTCCGGCAACCCTGTCACCAAACATACGGCCGGAAGGCATGATGGAAAACAAGAGCGTGGCGACGACCGAGATGAAGAACTGCACAATACCGAGGATGAGCGCGAGTGATCCGGAATTACCACCTGAGCTGAACTCTGCGATGGCGATGTAAACCGTTGGTCCAGCAGTCAATGCTAGAGTGATGAACAAGAACAACAACCGACGGGAGAGATGTGAGGTATTATTCCAGGTAGCGGGGATATATGAGAATTCCGCGAGAGTGGCAGCGATCATGATGAGTGTGGCTACAGCACCACCCAGAGCCGTTACGGACCATGACAAAGCAGGAGAGTTGACGACAGTATTATCCGCTTTAATGATCTGATAGACTTTGGGAGAGTTATAGGCCGTGTAGAACCAGTATAGAGAGATGTGAATGACCCAGATTCGGTTGAAATTGACTAGTAGGTGACCAAAAGAACGCTTCTCGTAATAGGTCTTGAAGAACGCTCTATTCCAGTCAATGCGGTCGAACTTCATATACCGATGAGATGGTGGTAAGTCGATCAGCCTCGTCTAAGAATGTCTCGTGTAAGTACCGAAATACGCGTTTGGAGGAGAAGTATACCTTGTCCGTAAGCATGATCCGGGCGATACCTTCTGGGTACCAGAACAGCTGGTTGACATCATCATAACCAATGATGTCAACGTGATCCCTTTCCTTGCGCACGAATCTGCCATCGACGACTTCATAGCCTTGATCACGGATAAAACGATAGAGAGGTTTAATGACTGCGCGAAGGTAGAGTCCCTCGGGAACTGGATCGACACGACTCTGGCACTCGGGTGAGCGGTAGTAATCGTCTGCACACTTGAAGATGAAACAGAGACACTCTGGGACGAATCGAACCTGGGCGGCTTCGCCCCAAAGGAGAAGATACAGGGCGATTTGACGAAGACGGTCGTATTGACTCATGTTGTTCATCGCCTGGCGCCAGCGCTCCATGGCGGTCTGTAGGGATTTTTCGTTGACAGTGCGGGTTGCTTTGCGTTTGGTAGATCTGAGACGCTGGAGGCCGGGATTCTGCACGTGACCGACGGCGTCATCGAGGTCGAGCTGGGCGGCGAAGTACCATTTTCGGTAATTTGCATGTTCACCGCCGATGTAATCGGCGTGGAGAGTCAGCAACGCCTGGTTCGGTGACATCCTCGACGCACGACTGTCCAGAAGCTGCATCAGGAAATCAAACTGCCATAAACGCCATCAGCAACGCCACGAAAAATAAAATAAAATGAAAACAAAAGACCGACCATGTTCCGCATCGAGTCCCGTTGGAAACCAAACTTTTGGGCTAGGTCGAGGAAGATGTCCTCGATTTCTTCCTTGGACAGCGGTATCTGGCGCTCTGTCGTCCATGCGGCGTACTGGTCTCTCGCACCAGACGGTGGAACGTACTCTGCAAATGCAGTGGCACTCGAATCAGACGGTCCCATTCGTGACTGTCCCAACGACTCTGCAGACGGAGCATATCCACGCCCATAGACGTCGACGTCTGAATCCGTGTCTTGTTGTGCTTTAGAAAGCCATGTAAACAATCAGCGGTGGTATGCTAGAATGTGCATGCCCACCGTAAGGATCGTATGTGCCATTGTGATCATAGTATCTCTCGGGGTCATTCAGGCCATTGTTGCTACTGTCAGAGGCATAGGTGTCTCTGCGTCCGTACGAGTCGATGTTGTCAGAGTCGTTGTCGCTGTAAACATATCTACGAGGAGCGGTTGAGGAGGGGTTGAATGGATCTGCGTGTTCGACGGATGGCGAAGTGGACTGGGGATACGACATCTCGAAGATGCCGTGGAAAGACCTCAGGGATGGGCCAACGGTGTCGTTGTCGCTGCCGTCGGAAGCGAGGTCGAGGTCGT
>JBBPRF010000418.1:0-24616 GCA_038092875.1 Lanmaoa pseudosensibilis | reverse complement strand
AGCACAGACTATGGGAGGGGGGCAGTGTGGGGGAGCCTTAGGATCAGGTGCTTCGGCCTCGAGGGCAAGGCATCGTTGGTATGCAACATGAAACGTACTTTGTGGAAAGGGATTTTCAGGGAGTGGAGTAGGATTTTGAAGACACATGGGTGGTTCGCGCAGTGCTAGTACTCTTCTAACAAGTCCTCTAAGTGATCTGTACGGGATCCGCTTGTAATGCCCCTGTGTCATTTCGTACACAAGACCAAATAGGGCAGGATAGGCGAATAGGTTGACGATGCGTCTGCCCCTATTTACTGTTTGCTATGAACGGCGGTTTACTCGTCGACGTCGCGGACGTGCGTCGTGATCTGCATTGATGGGGCAGTTGTCCGGGAAGTCACTCATAGTTTTGCAGTCGAACATTTATAGTGCTGTGGAACGACCAATCTTGAGTCACGATGCAGACCGAGAAGGCAAGTCGTACCTCTTTTGGTGACGAGAGGTCAGCGATGTGTTTTACCCCCTTTGTTGCTTGCTATGAATACTATGGCCTCTTCCTCCGACCCCAAATGACAAAAGTGGTTCGAAGGGACAACAACGGTTTAATCGTCGAATCTATACACGCGCACTGACCATGGAGCAAGCAAGGTCCGATAACCAAACCTCCGCAGAGGGTCTGAAGATGCCTTCCAAATACTGAGGCATTAGTAGCGAGATACTAGGTGGGTTGCTTGTGCGTTCCACGATCCGAGCATATTCCTGGATTCTGTTGCTGATATCACGCGTTCTGGAACCATAAATTGCGTTCGCATGCAAACCGAGCAGTTCGCTAGCAACCTTCTCTACCCACCTAACCAGCGCCAGCTATGGCCTCTACACAGCAGGCACCCGCGCTCTTCAAGCCCATCAAGGTCGGCCGGATAACGCTTCAGCATTCTTCTATAGAGTCGCATTAAAGGGTCAGGTACAGCAACGCACCGTCCTGCACGACGCAATAAGGTTGCATACAAGTTACAGAGCGCACTCTCGGTACTTCCCGTCGAAGAGTGGTCGGTCCAGTCAGCTGAGGGAGTGGACATGCCTTAGGAGTTCGTATGGGGATCAAAAGTCCGCTCAGAGACATTGAATGGCGCCACAATTGAAGCCTTCTCCCACCAATTTGCGAGGGCGGCCGTAATATTGTCTTCCCAGGGTGGAAGGTAGGGCGAGAAAGGGGAAGACGAATGAAGATTTACAGCGTGCGAGAACCAGATGTTTGCACCGGCCCACGCCATCCGCGGGGACAACGCAGTACCTGGCATACGGCAAGTACATGTCGAGGAGCCACAACTCAGGTTCAGTCGGGGATCATTCGCCATTTGGATTTGGCGTTTGTCACGTCACGCTTCTAAGGATGGAGCTGCGCGACCGTCTTGGATCAGCACCTGGTCTGTACACCGAATTTGGCTATTCCGCACCGGAACCGCATAAGTAAGCCCGCCGAAACATACACAACCAGAGGACAGGACGAAACCTACAGCGATCCCCTCTTCAATCCCCGGCGCCACGCAGCTCGCTGTGAAACTCTCCACCCGTGGTTCCACCTACCTTCTCAAACGGTGAATACTCCCCGTTCGCCACGGGCTTCCATTCCATCTTCACCCGGATCACTGACCCCCGCATCCAAGGCAACGTTGTCGAATAGTGTGCCTGTTGCTTTTTTTATTTTTGTACACCCGCTCGCAGCGCTCACGTCATCGTGGCGACGAGGGGCAGAAACAGGTCCGAAGGTCCAAGGGGGGCCCTGTATACACACGAGGTACGGCGTATGTTCCTCAGGCCACCTCGACGGAAGTGACCCCATGGATTCGCCGCAGCCTTCGTCTTTCACCACTAGTGCTTCGGTGAACTGGGATGAATTCGACGCTTCGGGGACAAGGATGATAAAGTGGGCTTATTGCATAATTATCGTGTTTCTCGTTTAACGCACAATATTTTCTTGCGCGAGCTGCGGAAAGACCTGTGAAAAAAGCGGATTGACAATCGCACGAACGACGCTTTGGGTCATGGATTCTCCTTATGACATGCTCTAGACGCCGGTTGATTGTTTAATGGAGAAAACCGTCTGTGTTGAATCACATACACCGAAGGTGAATAACCTAATTTCGAGGTGAGCATGGCGACTGATCAACGGAGTGTTCGTAAGATCGCACCATTTCGAGCTGGAACGAGCGTCTCCGAGTCCTGTCGGGATAAACGCTTTTACAGTCCGCCTATCACAGCGCAGAGCATCAAAGGCCAATATTATGAAGCAGTGTTCGAAATTAGGCCACCATCGACAAGGCTCGGGCTGCCATTTAGTTGACGAAGGCTGGAAGAGCGGCCGTCGTCCTCTTCGCCCTCTTCCACGTGGTACGTCAATGTTTTAATTGTTAATTTGTGGTGACCCAAGGTCACAGCCACATCATCGCTGGGCGAGTGCTGTCACGTGGGCCGCACCAAAGATATACACATTGCGGAGGCCCCATCTCCATACTGGACAAATAGCAGTATATGGTCGCCCATGCTACACCGTTCTAGGACCGCACGCCTTCATGCCAATCAGGGTTGTCGTTAGTGAACGGGTTCTCAAAGTCCGCCAGAGTTTGAGAAGCACCCTTTAAGCTCCGCTCACCTTGCCAGTGGATCCTAGCTTCCAAGATAATACCGCTTTGGAAACAATGCGCTCAGAATCCAGATAACTTACATAGGAACGCCGTTCTTCGTGCACGCAGCATCAGCTTCCAACCCCCCACACGGGGGCTCGGCCTGGAAGGGGCGCGGTGTTTGGTACCCGGTCTGTTCCTCTACATACTTTCTTGAGCTGTATCTCCGTTTGCTGCGGACTGAGGTCGGTCGGCTTTGTATACGTCAGCCCGCATTGCCTCGCTCATGCATGATTGACAACTCAAGAACGCACAGGTATGTTTCGGTTCCGCTCGGCCACGCGACGCCGACGGTGCAGTGTCTGCGGTAGCTCAGGGGGGGATGTGGCCCCTGGTGGCCCCTGCAAATACGCCGAGGCTCGTTTCAGGACGTCGGAGTCGGATGTGCTCGGGCCGCGGAATTCAGGGACTCGGAGAAAGGGACTTGACGTGTTCCGAACGTGTGAACCTCGGTGGGGTTTCTACTCAAGAATTGACCGATGGCTTGTTTGTTTCACGTTGACAGTTCTGTCTGCCAGTGTTTTCTAAGTCGATCGCTCAGCGATTGAAAGGTGACCAGAGGGTACCGTGTGTTGCGGGACCTTCGTTCGAAGGTACTTATTGCGCGACACTTGTTCGCGAGTACAGAAAATGTATTGTCTAGTAGTAGTAGGACATGCATCATGGTGCGATTGCTAGGCAACGAATTATCGTCCGCTCCACTACATTATATGTAACTGTTCTCACACACTGCTGTACAGAAAGAATAACCATATTTCGGAAAAGTCTTATGAAAGTGGTGGCTAATAGTCTCCAAGTGTCCCGTTGTGCAACGTCCAACAACGAAAGTGGGTCCGAGCAGACCGACATTCGGCTCACGCGATGGTGATCGTCTGGTTCAACGTCTCCAAGAGTGGATAGAGTCCAGCCTACACCCAAACAGATACAAGTCAGCATCAACGTCCCATCCCGGCGTCGTATCAACTCACCCCAACGAGTGTGACGTGCGTTACACCGACTAATGCAGTGCCTGCTGCAATCGAGCCAGGCACCTGGACGGTGAAGTTTTGGTACGGCGGCAAGTATGCTTCATGATATTCCGGGGAAAACGGCCCGTTGTACAAGATGTTGCCCATGAAGTCCGAAGGAGGCGTGCAAGGGCGGTTTGAGCAAGACTGCAAACCGATGACGACAGCAACCTCTTCAGAGCCCGTCAAGGTGTTCTGGGAAGCGAAGGGAGGGATTAGTAAGGCGGGCGGGGAACCGAGGAGGAAGATATGGAGAGTGGCGGGACGTACAGGGCGTTGCACTTGGACGATGAGGTCGTTCCCTGCGCCGACGGTTTGGTCGGAAATCGGCAGTCCGATAACAGCGCCTTGCGCAAAGACGGTGGTGGCGAACAAGAAGAGGGTAAACAAGGACTTGAACATGATGAGTGACTAGTAGTAGGACAAGGAATCAAGACGTAAGTAACGTTGTGGTCGAGGAAATCTGGGTACATAGTACTGTCAAACGCACCACATTTTATACCCAAGAAATGGGTCAGAGAGGACCCATAGCCATGGGTATTGTTTCCCGTCTTCCCAATAGTTGATCAAGGAAGATGCGAGATGCCGACATCGCCATATTGTAAACGCAACATTGTTTGTCAGGTCTGCGGTTATGATCACCGCAACGCTGGGATCCACCCAAATAGAGGCAATGTATGGTGAACTTCCGCCGTGCGCAGGTTCATTTTGCCTTGAACTCTCGGAGTGTCCCGAAGTTGGATTTGTTGCACGTCGGATCATCCCCTCGGATAGTCTCGACACCCGCCTTCTCTCCTCCAAAGTTCAACTACAATGGACCACCTGCGAATGATGCGATGAATCGACCTTAATTAGCAATGGTGGTGCAGGTATCACTGGATGAACTCACTCCAAGCAGTCCAAGCTCCGCCTTCCCAGTCGCTCCAACTTGCGCGAATCCCAACCTACTTCACACTGCCAGGCTCTTGTGCTCTTCAGCATCCTCTGGTAATACCATCTGAGGAGGCCCTTTGTCGTCGGTCCGAACTGAACAGCTGCCTGCAAGGAGTACTCAGTAATCTAGCATCAACGAGCCGTCGACGCGCGGGCATCTCCCTCCTCGGATACAGGGATTGGTCGTCACGCTCGGGTATTGCTTCGACATTTTTGAAATTCCGTGCTCATCCTTACATCGCCAATGCTGCGCGGGAGCCGACTGAACAGGATCTTGGATGTTGTCAATCAAAGACGCACGTCGTACGAGCTGATGCTGAGTCCAAACCCAAAATGCTGACCGACCTCGTTTCCGCTACACGAGGCTCGAGAATGGGATACCATCCCATTCTCGAGCCTCGTACGACAAATTTCAACGCTCACGAACGATGTACACGTTTCAGGTCGCACAGAAATCGTTTCAGTCGGTGGTTCGCTCAATGGCATATCAAAAAAAATATAACCTCAATCAAGGTCAGGTTCCAAAGTCAATTGTGGATTACGCGCTCCTCTGTATCTCTTCAAATGTGGAGTCACACTCTCACGATAAGCTAGCCTTCGTTTGCCGATCGCCTTCTTGCTGTACGGTGTCCGTTTTTCTGTTGTTTATACTTATCCCCGCTTACCAGACTCTAATCCCTTCTTACTGCCGAATACCGCATGTTTGGCAGTTGTAATAGGACGAGGGTGATCCGTCGGCTCATATTTCCACGACCCCGGCGAGTCTCGCAATAGACTCGTTTGATTGACGCCGTTGGGTGCCTCGAGGTACGTCGTCGTTACCATTTCCACGGGTGTATAGTTACCTCCCGCACCGAAGAACAGTGCATGCGATGTATGCACCTCAAGGTGTCCTGTTTCCTGACAGTTGGAGCAATCGATGCTTTCCTGTTTTAGATGGGGCTGATGTAGTTTGTACATCATATATCATACCGAGACTTAACGTGCCCGAGGTCTCGGACTCATCGGACATGTCAACATTAAGCCCTCGGGTTCCGGCAATCGTCTCTGACCGTAGTCTTCTCTTTGCGGGGATATGGACGTAACTGTTTCTGAATATCGTCCGATGGATCGATCATGTCAAACAAGGCACATGAGTGGGCGAAACACTGTGAAACTTCATCGAATGGTGGCGCCACAACGCTCTCCCTCTCCTGCACAAGGTGTCAGTTAATCGATATCGTGATGCCAACTTGATATGGCCTTGGCATCATGAAGATGCCCGTATATCCCTACCCGTCCAAATAATCGGCCTCTTGGAGACTCACCTCAAAGCAAGTATGCCGTGTGTCGTCACAAGCATTCCTTCCTTGCTGTTCGGATCTCATCTCCTCCATCCAAGACCCGATATGTTAACTAAGCAGTGGATTTGAATTAGTTTGAAAAGCAAAAAAAAACAATTGTCGATTCCGTCCACGTTTCGGATCCTACTGCGACATGGAGATCGGGCCGATCACGCCAGCGATGCTTTTCCAATCCCGTCCCACACACGACGGAGACGGTCCTCCCGTTCATCTGAGTCGTGTGCGGGCGAACGCGACGTCGGACAACAAACGCTGTCTGGAAAGGTGACATTGTCACGTCAAGGAAGAAAAAACAAGTACCAGGTAGCGACGCGTCGTCACTGTCTCCGGCGAAGGTTACCCTCGGGTTCCTGCACGTCTTGTCGCGCGGCGGAGGCTGCCTTCATACCACTGAGCTGGAAACATGCAATGGACCTCAGTGTCAGCTCGAACGTTGGAGAGGCCATCTTGACGTCTGGCCGCAACTCGGCGTCTGCATGATAAGCCGGTTCAGGGAGATCAGAAAATCCAACCCGATATAGGGATCTATGGAGACAGTTCGGCTAACGAGAGAACAACGACTTCTAAACAAACTTATCCTGATCCGACTCAACTCCCATTCAATCCTTTGACAGGCCAAGCCAAGCCAAATCGGAGTGGATAGCTTTATCCTCGTTCCATCAACTGCGCCATTAAAATGGAAGCTGATGACTGAATGGGCACTTTGCGCACGAACGTGATCACGTACGTGCAACGTTGTTGTACCTCGTTCCGCTCATTTACCATCGCGAATGAGAGGAATGTTCACGTCATGGATAAGTTGGCGTAGGGTGATTTCCCTCGTTGTCCGTGGCGATGAGGATAGCCTTGATTGAGCGACGTAGTGAACAAGTGTCTCGAGGGGGCGAGGGGCGCCGATACAGCAATCGCAAGCAAAAACATCTTCCTGAAGCTGCTTTTAGAAACTGAACGGAGATCAGTCTCTTGTCAAATAACGAGGGGCGTCTAATCATTGGTTGCGATGTCGGAAGACATATTCATTGAGCGGTACCTGCATGCTCTAACAAATTAGGAATCCACCGACGTCCACCCTGGGACTTTGGGTGGAGTATCGTCGACGTACATATTCCCAAGCGCAGCAAGGGGCGATTGACATGTTGTCTAGCGGCGTCGTATATGTGCTTCATATCAAAATATTGAGTGCTGACCTAAGTTGGTACATGGCCCCGTAACACGGGCGATGTTTTCTCGCTTCCGAGGCTCCTCTGAGTTGGCTTTGGTGGTCTCAAGGATGTTGCCAGTGCTGGGCTTGCCGAAATGAAAATTTTAACGTTTATATTGGAGTGGTAATAAAGGAGGTGCAGCAGCATGTCCAGAAGCATCCTCGATCGGGAAACGACAACCCTTGAGCTGGTGAAAACGTAGTTTGGGCGAAAAGAACGAGCGGCGACAAATGCAGGACAGCCCGTGACAAACAGACAACAGCATCTGGCAAGCGATATCTGCTCCGAAGCAAAAGGGCCAACCAGGCACTGCTATCGTTCCGACGGGAGTCGCGTTGCGGTGAGGACAAGTTTGGGCCTACCGCTCAAGCTCAATTGCGGGGGTATATGCACGCTATCTGAGGGAGGACGTTGCCCCCTTCTCAGGGACGCGGTTTGGCTCGTGATTTTTCGACTCTGGATGCAATAGCCAAAAAGTGCCAAGTTCCCAGGGCAGGCCTCTCATCGCCCACGGCGGCCATGCCTTATTCATATTCCTGCCTGGACTTGTGGCGGTAGCGAGATCAGAATATGTACATGTTTTCTGGCAAGCGAAAAGTGATATTTTGCGGGGACATTCAGACGGGTACGGGGCAGAAGCGGAAATGGTATCATGACCATTGTCGTTACCGACGGAGGTACTGGGAGGACCCAGAGAACTATCGTGGGCCAATGAGAGTGTACGGAAATAGTCTGGTGATCTCGGGGTGAATAAAAATAGTGAGTTGTTCCAAGGAAGGGGAACGAAGTCGAAGAGAGGCACTACAGTGAGAAATGTTGGGGTGACTGAAGATAGCATTATGAAAGGGGCATTCTCGCAGAGAAAAGATGAAGACGTGCCGCCGAGACGATGTAGTGGAGAGTGGCTGCACCGGACGGAACTAATTTATTGCAGAGTACAAAAAACTCGTACGATAGATAATTACGGAGGTTTGAAGAGGGTAAACGAGCTCGACTCCGTGGTGATGCCAGCAGGAAGTAGAGAGAGGACGAGGAGGGGACTGGAAGGGGATGGTAGAGGCAAACGGAGTACCGGGAGCAATGATCGGGCGTGGCATCGCGAGTGGGAGAATCTGATTCGGGAGCTGTTGCAAGACGTTGCCGACGAAAGGCGTGACGTCGGCGATAAGGGATCGAAAAATAATTAATTATAAAGAAATAATAAAATAACAAAGAAAATGTTTTTAAAAATAAACAAGTAATGCGGAGTTAGCCGAGAAGATATTCGGGAAGGGGAGATTTGGTGGGTTATGTACTCGTTGTCTTCTGACCACGACCATCACCATCCAACTCCCTTCCCTCGCATGGTCCTTTGAGTGTCCTGCTCCGGCCGTCCCCCCTTCTTTTCTCCTCCTTTCCGACTAAGCCTCGCCGCAACCAAGGATACCGCTTGTGGTACGTTGCCTCAAAAGACTTTCGCTCTCCCACTCATCTCTTCTCCTCTAGATCTCGCGACCCTTGCCGGCTTCTACCCTCCCGCTCTCAATACCCCCTAGCCTCAAAGGACCAATCAGTAGTACGCTTGAGCTCGGCTCGCTGCTCTGATCTTCTGCGCATACCCCTCCCACTATCCTTCTCGACAGCAAAAGGGCCTCCGCTGAACCTTGTTCGCGTACCTTTTCTGTACCCCCCCATAGAATTCTACCATTCTTATCCCCTAATCTTTGTGTCGGCTTCCTTGCCTCTTATCGTCTGTTACCGTCTCTGTACTCTCTCTTCCCTGTAGGTTCAGACTCACCATGGCCTTGTCACTTCCGATCGTCTCCGCTTCTTCCGACGGTCAGTCTCCACCCTCCGACGATGGTTCTGTATCCCCGCAAACCCCGGTGTCTCCCACAAATGCCCAGCTTATGAATCTTCCTCAGCCATCTGAGTCTCAAAACACCTCACAGCCGCAGTCACCTTCATCCAACCTTGCCGCTGCTCAGGTAAAGAGGAAACCTAGCCGTCGCGCCAATACTGCCGAACGACGTGCCACCCACAACGCTGTTGAGAGACAGCGTAGAGAAACCTTAAACGGCAGATTCTTGGCAAGTCCTTTTCCGATCGCGCTTCCCTCCGATCGATTAAATTGCGCTTTCAGGACCTTGCCGCTTTACTCCCAAATCTCTCTCAGATCCGCCGGCCGTCCAAGTCTGCTATCGTCAATTCTTCTATCGCCCATATTCATGCCTCTCGTCGTCACCGCCTCCTTGCCTCACGTGAATTGCGTCTACTCAAACTCGAGTCCGATGCGCTTCGCCGGGAACTCAACGAGTGGCGTGATCGCGCAGGTCTTCCTCGTGTCGACGAGCCTGTCAGAGGCGAGGGGTTCACCATGGTGCTTAGTGGCGAAGTCGAAGTTCTCGCTGCCGCCGTCGGGGAAGAGGAAGATGAGGGCCAGGGCCAATACGATGGTTTTGAAGAGGGAGATGAAGAGCTTTCTGGTTCCATGCCAACAATCATGGATGACGGCGAGGACGTCATGGCCGCTGACCCGCTCAAGAACGGCGGTGTTTTTGGACACGACATCACTGCAGGCAGTACAAACTCCGCTGACATGAAGATGGCACGAATGATCCCTCGAGCTCAGCCCACCTCTCATGGTGGTCCGATGATTGCTCAGATACCACCATCTGTTTCCTTTGAGAACCCAGCAATGCCTGCCCTCTACGAACCTCAGGTTACTCCGCATTTTTCAGGCACTGCCCATATCGGACAACACGGTATCGCCACACCCGAGGCTGACAAAGTCTCTGCCTGGGCTGCGAACATGTACTCGGGATATAATACTCAACTCCATATTCAGGCACAACGGTCTATGATCACCCCTTCGAATGCCCACGCTGTCACTCACTCGCCGCCCTCCGCATCGGCTGCAGGTTTCACTGACTATGCTTACCTTGCCAACCTCAAACGACAGCAATTGTTGGCCCTTCAGCACCAGCACAGTGGCATGGCGTATGCAGTCGATGGCGATGATGCGTCTTCCGTGGGCTCGAGCCAGAGCGGGCGGGAAAGAAGTGGGAGTGCCTCTGCCGGCAGTGGATTCGGCTCCCCACCTCATGGCACCACCTCATCGGGAGGTTACGAACTTTCAAACGCGATTCCCGACTTTACCCTGGCGAGAAGGATGGGCACCGCTGGACTCCACGTCAACACCGCTGTGTCTAATTCATGGAGTGGAAGGGGAGAGGAGGGGATGAATGGGATGGTTATGAAACAAGCTATGAACTCTTCAATGCACGTGGTTCCCAACGGTGGCGGATATGGCATGATGCTGTAGGGGGTCGTCGTACGTTCTGCGTTTTTTTTTGGCGCCTCTTACGTCGATGGCCTTGTTGTACACATCTTATTAGCTCTTTGCCACTTCTGGCGTTTGGACTTGGGCGTGGGGTCTGAGGCCTCTACCCTCTTGCCTGTTATCCGTTGGTTGTCTCTCTCTTGTCGTGTGACGGTGACTTGTTTTGGATGTGTTACAGTCCCTCCCGATCGTCCATTCTTCCCGTTCTCTTCCCACATCCTCCTCTCCTGAGTTATCCTTATAGCTGTCGAATGGTTACAAAATTCAGCTCCCTCTAGTCCGCCCTGGTCGTCGCTGTTTGTCGCCGTTCCCCCCACTCTCTCTTAACCTAATTATCGCGAGGTATCGTTGTACTACCACTCCTTTGCGTCTCTTGTTCTTCCTCTTTCTGTGTCGAGCCGGCTATATGCAAAAACACAAGACCTTGTCACTCCCTTTGGGTTTCCACCCTTCCCTCTTAATCGTCGTACGTGCGGCCCGTGTGATGACTTGGACTTATCTCTCTCTCTGTACTTTTCCTGTCCACACGAGACCTAACAAAATTATTACAAGTAAAAGTAATATATATCTAATAAAATTAATATACATTGTTGAGGAAGTTTGGGCGATATGCTACGATGCTGGTTGTGTGACGGCGGAAAACCAGATAGATAGTGTCCATGGTCCTTTGTCCTTTGGGCGGATGGCTTCGACATGTGTCGCAAGAGAAGAGGAGGGAGAAGGAGAAGGAAGAGAGTCGTGGTGGGCGAGTTGACAAGGGCGAATTGACAAGGACACTGAGAAAAAAAGGATGCGTTCAAAGTCGATGGTGTGTTGGCCGTCATGGGCGCGAGACGAAACGTATGAGGACTCCAAGTAAAGTTTGTTGTCATGGTGGGACGGACGGATGGATGATCGACAGGGTGATGATAGACAGATGGCTGATCTGAAACGCGAGACAGGACGATGTTCGTCGTGCCCTGACTCCGGGGATTTTTTGCCTCCGTCACCGACGGATCCGGACTGACTCAGGGCATGAACGGGATTACTGAGATTACTGTCCTTGTCGTTTGACCCCTGTCTCCTAGGTAGGTAGCCCCGCCGGTCGTGGTGGCGTCTCAGGAAGGAAGGGGAAAATGGACATACTTGCACATGCACATGCACACTCGGATAAAAAGTTCTTCGGTGACAGAGAGATGGAACGCTGCGATTTCGACTGCTATCTACCCTCTTCAAACATTCGTGGACCATAGTCCCCCCCTTCCCGGCTGAACCCCCGACGTAGATGTGTTTTCCTCCTCCCTGTGTTTCGCCCGTTAGGACGTCACTCACCCCACTGAGCGCACTGCTTGGGGTGGCCGGTGCTGTCTCGCCGCGCGGCCGCGAGAACGATAACTGACCCCACCTTCCACCGGCGGGGGAAGATTCCGAGACAAGGCCGTATGTGTTTTATCTCAAGTATGTTCAGAGGAAGACACATGCTTCCCGTAAACACTGCACATTTTTTTCTCGTGGGGCCCAACGCCCCAAGGGTCCCACGGCATGTCAAACAACCCACGCGCTCGACAGACGAGTGGAGTTTTGGGAAGTTCTAGGAAAAGGGTACCAGAGTACCGTCATCGGGGTTTATTGGGGTGTGCGTGCGTAAGCGCCAAAAGTGTTCTTGCCATCGGCGAAGATGATAGTGATGCGTGCGATGTGTTACACGGGATTAAGCGGGCACGCAAGTGTGATCGATGACGAGGGCGGCTGCTTGGATGACGCGTTCTATCCCCAGCTCCGGGGAGTGAGAATGGAGAAACGGGACGGATAATGGAGTCTAATGGAGGGTGTCGTTGACGTGCGTTGATATAGGTGAGAATAACGAGGGAAGAAAACTCGCGAGAGGGTTCGAAGGAACACTAGGCCGTGGGTGAGAGGTGTATACATGGAGTTTTGAGATTTTGACTTGACACGTTGATAGAAGATGATGGGTTTCGAGTTCATATGATTGTAGCCATGTGTTGGCTGGTGGTGGATCTTGTGCCCAGTCACGTCCGTGGCACCCGACCAAGGGCTCACGAGGGTGTCTCGAAGGTTACGCATGTGTCTGTGGTAATTCTCCCCCGTGCATTAGCCGAACAAAAGATGCCACGAGGAAGAGTCACCAAGTTGGATTCCCCAGCCCCTCCGGCAGCCGGGTGAAAACCTTGTTAACCCCTATTTTAGACATAACCATTGGATCGTGAGGTTATCTTTGCTTTTTCGCCTTCTGATAACCAGGAAGAAGGCGAAGCGCACGAGTGGGGACCGTTGTCCTGGTACTGTATGTCCTCCCAGCCATCGCTCCAAGGTTTGGGCCTATCAGGGTTACTGTCCTGAGAAAGGGCAAGTAGGAGTCTCCGTCGGAAGGATATCTTTGATAAGTTCTGATTGCGCCGGGTCGCCGACCTGGGACATTGATGACAGGAAGGTGGCGCCTCATGATTAAGGTTTCTGTGGACCGTCCTCCTTGTAAGGTTTGTTGCGATGGACTGCTGCTGGGATCTCGTGGCGTACGTTTTTTCTGTCTCGTCGCGGTCACAGTAAATGGATCCCGGTCCGTACAGTACCGCTCCAGAAGTGATCGAAACCGGTTCGAGCCGGCGAAGACGTTACAGTGTGAAAATGTCTGTCATGAACGAAATCAGGTATGCGATGGATAACAATCGGAGAGATAACTTTTGAGTTTCGTGCCACCGGCATTCGTCGAATACAGGTTTGCCCATTATGGTTGCGTGCAGCAAGGCGTGCAGTGGTGCCGGTGATCAGTCAGATTGTTATCCAGCTACGACGACCGTCCTGTCCCGTATTGGTTTCATTGCCAAAACCTCTGCCCCAGACAATGGCCACAGAAATAGCCAGAGACCCCCTGCGCCGAATAGCAGTCCTCATCTCCGGCTCAGGTATGGCATATCCATCCCCATTGCCTCGTCTCCAGTGCTCAGCCCGGTTTTACGTGGCGTTATTCTCCACAGGCACGAACCTCCAAGCACTCATCGATGCTTGCAACACTCCACGCCTCCCACACGCCCATATCGTCCTCGTCTTCTCCAACCGCAAGGCCGCGTACGGGCTCACCCGTGCCGCCACAGCCGACCCACCAATTCCGACTGCCTATCTGGGACTCCCACTGTTCTTGCGTGCCAACCCGGGTGCGACGCGCGCCGAGTATGATCTGGCAGTTGCGAGGGAGGTGGTGAGGGTGCGTCCGGATGTGGTAGTGCTCGCGGGTTGGATGCATATCGTCACCGAGGGGTTTTTAGATGTGATGCGTGGCATGAAGGCGTTACCGCCACCGCCACCGCCGGAGAGCGAAGGTGCAAGTAGTCGTGAGGGGGAGGATGAAGGTACGGGTGTGGGTGAGGCGGACGAGCTACGCGCCACGTACGAGATCCCAGTGATCAACATTCATCCTGCGTTACCTGGCCAATTTGACGGCGCGAACGCGATGGAACGCGGGTTTGAAGCGTTCCAGCGAGGAGAGGTGGACAGGCTAGGGGTGATGGTCCATCGCGTTGTAGCGGAGGTAGACCGTGGCACGCCGGTAATCGTGAGAGAGGTCGAGGTGCACAAGGGGGAGGACTTGAAGAACGACTACGAGCCGAGGATGCATCAGACAGAGTGGGAGGTCATTGTCGAGGCGACCAAGTTGGTGCTGGATGAGGTCAGACCGATCATCGATCGCTAGGGTGTATGGGTTGAGAGTATGCGATGGGTGAACTAGGTGTGTTTGATCATATTCACGTGTAGTTGATTGTAAACTAATTCTATACTATTTACCAGCGCCCTTAATCTATTCCTATAGTTACTATTGTAAAGAAGAGGATGGTGAAGTCATACGAAGACCAACAAGGTCGTTGTACTTTAGAACGGGAACCGCAATGGACCAGTACTGTGCTCGCTGCTCCGTGGAGGGACATGATCACTGCGTGAGGACAATGGCTCAGCAAACCCGAACAACAAAACTACCAAAGGAGAGTAACGTACGGAAAAGGTACATCACAAATGGATCCTAACGAACGCGGTGCACGGCGATGATGTGGTGGAGGTGCCAACGCAGCGGGATAGCGGCTTGGAACTTGGACACGGCAACTTCCCTCGGAATACGGCCCTTCATCCTCAGGCCAAAACCTGTCAACGATTTTTGTCCCTATAGAGGGCTGGCGGAGGGAAGCGTAAGCAGGCACGCGGTGGAATCACGTTAACATCTCCTTCGCGCACTTGACGTCAAGACAACTCACTGTGATGTGTAGAGGTGTCTCTGTTGGCGAGTCGGTGGCCGCATCGGTCATGGGATCCATCATCTCCGACGCTGGAGTACAGTCGGCCGAGGCCGAGGCATTGGAAGAAGACGAAGAAGAGCGGGAGAAGATTGTCGTCGAATGGCGTTTCAAAGTGAGACTGAAGGGAATGGAAGACCTCTTTTTGATCAGAGGGCGCATGGTGAGAGGGATCTTCACTAGCGGGGACGAGTTGATGCGCGCCTTTAAGTCGTGCTGAAACGTCACGAGGCCAGAGGGTGTGATAAATGGAGCAGGCGACGAAGGCATGTCGTTGTCAGGTGGTTTGGGAGAGGTAATGCGTGTGTCGTCTGTACGCGCTCTCAAGCGAGTCTTATATTCGATGACGGTGGTCCAAGCCATATTGTGGTGGTGGTTGTACAGAATGCAGAGGGTGTGGAAGAATAAGGGCAAGCGGCACCTTTTTGTGCCACAGTGAATGAGTGGCACTACAGGTGCATCCGGGAAAATACGGATGTGGTACTCAATAAGCTGAACACGGATCGTTATGGAAATGTCTCCTAACTGTGTGGAGTCTAGGCAGCTCGAAGAAGGGTGTGATGGTGACCGCTGCAAGGGCTTGCTGCAATTTCCGAAGCAATGCGGCGACCGGCACTTCTGTTTCATGCACCGCATTGACAGAGGTTGTGCTGCAAGCGATCTTTGGCAGTCTCTATCAAGAGATCCGGCGCGGCCGCCCACCGGTGGGGACAGTCCGCTCCTAGGCACGCGGAAGGCCAGCCATGTTTTCAAACCACCGGACGAGGGCCGCGACCTTGCTGACAACAACATCGCTTTGACCCAAGCGCAAATCAGGCCGGAGCTTATGGTCTTCATATGTATAGGGCATTGTTCGATAGCAGATCTCAGTGCTGGGCCTGTTATATGGGGACGCAGTCAATGTGATGGTACTGCCCGTTTCCCAGGTGGCCACTAGATCTAACGATGATCAAACAAACGTGCATGAGAACATGTGATTTGGAGAGGAAACACATGGAAGAGATAACGTGCTTTCGAAATAGATAATGTCCCCTCGTTTTAGCCCTGGAAAGGGTCCAAACCCTCCCCAGGCGTCTGCGGTATCTCTCCAAGCTGTCAATTTACAAACTGAACCTTGATCGTCGCCAAGGATGAGCTTCAGGATAGAGACCTCCTGGCCTGCGTCAGGGCCTTTCTTCACGCGGACGGTATCGGGTCCTTGAACCTCGAAGGCAGCGAGAAGCACGTTGACTTTACGAGATCCCCTGCCCGATTTGACGGCGACGTAGAGGGAAGACAGGGGGGTGACTTTATGCAAGCTGAATTGGAAGTTTGGGAAACGGGCGATGGAGGAGGCGTCGGAATACTGGATGGAGGAACCTGTTTCCTGCGTCTCATAGGTTCCGAGGGGGAGTGATCTGGAGGGTTGGAGGAAGGAGGGGGCTCCGGTGGTGTTTGCAGCGGGAGTGGGGGGCCAAGTGACGAATGTTGTCCCGTCTGCGGATCACGGTTCTGTTCGCGGGTCCTCGGAGACCGGTGAGAGGGACATACCGGGAAGGTTGGCATCGTCATCATCCTGCTGGGATGCGAAGAAATTATCTGGTTCTGGTTCTGGTTCCGAGATGGAGTCGAAGATGACATTCTGGTAGAGAAGGGTTATGCGGCGGCTGGCTGCGTCGAGCGTCGCGGGTGGGTAGGGGAAAGACTGCGAAGAGGTGGGTTCTTGGATTGTTTGCCAGACGTAGCCATTCGGATCCGCGTCGATGTCCGCGGCGGACGGGGCACCGAGAAATATACGCAAGTGAACCATCTCGTGTTAGTAACTGCTAATACAGTGATTTGATTAGAGTCATTAGACGAAATCACGATCACGTGACCAACACACCCGACACGCGTGACATGTTCGAGAGAGGACGAGTCGCGAATTTCCATCTCGTCCAACGCACACTTACGGTCTAGCGCCAGCGGTGCGCCTCCTCACGACACCCCATCATGTCCACATTCCTCGAATTGTATGAACCGCTCGATATCATAGGCAATGGTTCATTCGGTATCATTCGAAAAGTCCGAAGAAAGTCGGACGGCTTGGTCGGTCCATTCTGCCACCGGAATTCACTTCGTCTCACAAGGTGTCCACCTTAGGTATTTGCAAGAAAAGAACTAAACTTTGAGCGCATGAGCGACCGTGACAGGAAGCAAATCGTCGCCGAAGTGTACGTCTAGCAACTTTATTCAATCCCCTCTCCTTATTGTTCACTGGCAGAAATATCCTCAAAGATTTAGACCACGAACACATCGTACGATATCACGACCGATATGTCGACAGAGATGCTGGCATCCTCTACATCCTTATGGAGTACTGTGGTGGTGGTGACCTTTCCGGCATCATCAAACAAGCACAAAAGCACAACAGACCCGTTCCAGAAGATACCATCTGGAGCTATTTCATGCAGATATTATTGGCACTGCAACACTGTCATCATCCACCAAACCATAGCTCTGATTTAGATGGCAAGGAAAGACGCCCCCAGATTTTGCACCGTGACCTGAAACCTGATAATGGTACGTCTCTCGTCTGCGTCAGGTTTTGCAATCTCGTTTATGCCTTGTTGGCCCGCCTATGCCTTCAGTGTTCCTCGACGACAACAACTCCGTCAAACTCGGCGACTTTGGTTTGTCAAAAGCACTCCCTCAGGCGAGCTTTGCCAACACTTATGTCGGGGTGCGCGCCATGATCTTCTTCCCCTTGTCCGACCATAACACAAACCTGGTGGCATTAGACGCCATATTACATGTCCCCGGAACTGATGCAAGAAAAGGCTTATGACTCAAAATCGGATATCTGGTCCCTCGGATGTCTTATATACGAACTTTGCGCCCTCAAGCCCCCATTTCACGAGGCAAAGACTCACGCCGAGCTGAGCATATTTATAAGGTGTGTTTGTTTAGACGCGTCCTCTCGGTATCATACGAATCAAGTATTAGAAACGGACGCATTCCACCTTTACCGAGAGGCTACAGCCAGACACTGTCAAATGTCATCAAAGCAATGCTGAATCTGAACGTGAGTTGAGTCGCCTATCACTACGTCCAGGTTCGCCTCAATTGATTGATGTCACGTGATGGCTAGCCGGCGATGAGACCTTCGGCCGCACAACTTCTCCAACATGAACGGCTAGCGCTTATCACCAAAGTTGTCGAGGCAGAAAAGATGTTCGTCTCACCCGCTCCCTCTCGTGTTGTGTGCTGAAACCACTGAATACCTGTAGGCTCTCGACAGTGAAAACGCACAAGTCTGCCATCATCGCAAAGGAGCGCGAGGTTTCTGCACGGGAAACTGCGCTGGCCGATCGAGAGGCGAAACTCACTGCCTTGGTAGTGGAGAAAGATGCGGAGATTCTCCATTTGCATAACATTGTCTCAACGGCTCAATCTCAGCTCGACGTACGGATACGGGAGGCAGTGGGCAAACGCGAAGAAGAATTGCGTGGCGCTGTGAGGAAGCGCGAGGAGGAGGTCGCTGCTGCGATGGCAAGACGTGAGGAGGAAATTCTGTCCGCGGTGCGGCAACGTGAGCAAGAGATCTTCGATGCATGGCGCACGCGAGAGGAGCAGATCAAAGTGGAGGCGGAGGCAATGATTGCAGAGAAGATGCAATGGATAGCTGCGAAGGAGGCTGATTTGGAGGTGGAGCAGAGCAGACTCGACGAGATGCAGAAGGATTTGGAGGCCAAGCTGGCGACGCTGACTTCTCAGGAGGGCAAGGGACGGAAAGAGAAAACACCCCTCGAGGAGGTCAAGAATCTGCTCGCGCCGCTCGTCCAGATGACCGAGCACGGTCAGACACGCGAAAAACGTGTTCCCAGTAACTATTCCAACATGGCGACGCCTGTCAATCGTAACGTCGCGCGGCCCTCGCAAGGCTATATGCCCTCCGCCATGAAAGGTGTGATCCTCACGCATACCGGCCAACCACTCGCGACACCTACCCCCGCCGAACTTGCGAACCTCTTTGTGAACTCGCCCAAAGTCGGGCTCGACTTTGCAAAAATATTTGATTTCGAATCAGAGACAGAGGGCGACGATAGTGAGTCAGAAGGAGAAGCGATGCCACCTTCGCCTACAGTCCGAGAACGGCCGCTCTCGGAACTATCGAGTCAGTCTTCTGGGTCCACGGGCGAGTCGTCCTCCGGATCAGCACCTTCTGCGCCTCCTACACGGCTTCGCAAACCATCCATCCGGGGTTCGGCGCAAAGACCATCCGTGCGCAAAGCAAGCAGTCTTCCTGCTTCTGCCTCGGACCCCACGGGACTCACCATTTCCTCTCGCGTACGCGCCTCCAAGTCGACCAAAGCGAAATCGGGAGGGGACGTGGCCACCGCATCGTCGAACAAACCTTTGATTCCTGTCCGCCCTGCCGAATACGACTTTTCAGACGAGGAGAACCTCCCGAGCCCATTCCTCCGACGGGGGGAGCGCGAACGACCGGTGCCTCCCAGTAGTGGGACGTTCAAGTCGAAACGACCGAGTACGGGGAACTTGCTGAGAGCTGTTGCGGCTGCGAATTCGGCGGCGGCAGCTGCGGGGGTGAAACCTGGGAGCAATGCCTCCAAGGTACTGGGGTCAAAGATGTCATTGCCGTCTCTCGGGGGTGCGAGATCATCGTTGACGAATGCGAGGAAGGCACCCGAGGAGGCAAGAAAGGCGTTGTCACGATCATGAAACAAATGACGTTGGCTTATTCTTCTTCAACTCTTGGGCTGTTTTTTATGTTGTGTTATGAGCATCAATGCATTGCAATACCTAATGTTCACGAGCGCATGTTTTCATTATCTATGTGTTGTGTAGGAAATGGAGACTACCTAATCAATTCGCGAGGAACACATCACCGGCTCAGGCACAACAACCCTGTTTGTTTCAGTATTACGAAACCCTCCGAGACACGCTCCAAGCACGCCACCACAGCTACTTTGGATCACTGTTCAATCAGGCGCTCGAGTCGTACGATACACACGCGAGGCGGCCATCATTGTTGATGACACACTAGCGCTCAGTACATCAACTCTCGGTCAAATTTGAACGACATCGGCCGAAAGATGTTCCACCCATTACGCTCAGTTGCTCCCTTCCACGGCCCAGCTGACAAGTTTTGGCATGATCAAGCGGTGACATGCCCGACGAAGCTCGATTGAGCAATGCAGTTTGAATTTACCCAAAGAGGTGGCCAGGTGGCCGGGCGAGGGTCTTTTCAGCGCGGGATGCCAATCATTGTACCCGTGCGTGTTGGGTATTTCAAGGCTTGGGTGGCTGCCTATCCGTCTACGTATTAATCTCTATTCCTGGGGCGTCGTCGAAGTCAAGTTTGGCCCATCGGACTTTTGTGAAGTGTGCAACTTGCTCGTCCTTGGGGGTCCCGTATCGCTGTGGACATTTTCCCGGAGATACGCCGATCGGACTGGGTAGTAAGTGTAAGTTCCGCTCCAAAAAATACGACAACCTTCCACTCACGTCCTTTTTGGTTACATATATCAAGGGCGTGGAATACATGATCCAGCCAATCGATGGAGGCGCTGATATCCAGTTTACGTGCCGTGTCAGGAAAAAGGAGGTACGAGTGGCCTTATTATGAACATTTTGTCGTCATTTTTACGGTGATCCTGACAGCTCGTACTCTTAATCCACCAACTCCATAAGTCGAGCTTCGGGCATCAGATCACTCAGCATCATCACTTGCCGAGGAGCCGAACGACTATCATCCCGCGCACGGCTCAAGGATGAAGCCGTATTCGATATAAAGTATGGGAGAAATGTCCGAATGTTCATATCGTATTCACGGAGGCCTTTCGTTCCGCAGCTTTCTCATACGCCGAGTCGATCAATTCGCATACCCATTTGTTTGCATCCCGATCAACCGTGCCAGAGTTGGTTGTTCCAACCTTCTAGGGGTCGCCTTTTGTATCATCTGGTGGTCACTGTCTTTTTAGGATAGGTGCGTTTCGCCTGATCGACATTGTCCCATGATGTGGTTTTGATTCGGTCTATCGTATTGACTCACACGCCCTCTTTTTCGTGGTTTCAATCTCTCAGCACTGGGTCGTCATTCGTATATACTCGGTCGGCCTGTGGATTCTCCTAACGGACACTATGAATTCGATGCAAAGCCAAAATTCAGCCCAAGCCCAGAGAGATGGGTTTGGCCAGGCGGAACCAAACGACGGAACTGGAAAGGGTGTTCTTCCTGTGACCCCAGGATCTTTCTCGTCCAATCTCTATTCCACAGAGTTGCGGACTCTTCACGACGAAAACGAGACTTCGAGCAGTCAAGATCTAGAAAAGGGCGTGATAGAGCTCTCAGGCAAGTATGCCAAGTATGCCGGTGAACCACCAGATGGGGGTCTGAAGGCTTGGAGTGTCATCCTTGCGTGCGTGGGCTACCGCGTTCTGTAGCGTGTTCCGGGTACTGATAACAATGATCTTGCGTTGTACGTGCAGGACCGGCTTGACGACGTGTGCGGCGTTGGTGGTTTTTGATCTTGACTGCGTTTCGTGCGTCTGAGCTAGTGTTTTTTTTTATGATCAATAGGTTTGGATTTGTAAACGCGTGGGGGGTGCGTGTTTGATGTACTTTAGCATCAGTAGATGGGCTGATGTATGGATAGATCTTCCAAGCATATTACGAAGAAGTGATGCTTCCTAATGACAGCCCGTCAGATATGTAAGGCCTGCTTGTCGCTCGCTGTTCATTCATCGTCATTGACTTCGTTTGCAGTGCATGGATCGGTTCTGTGCAGGTAGGGATACTCGCTTCTGCGAGACAAGAGACGTCGCTGATTATCTCATGCAAACGTTTCCTTTTCTGACTCGGAATTTCCTTGCGTGTCAATGCCTCTTGTGCGGCCGACGCTCTACCACATGGGCGCCATAAGTATGCCCTCGTCTTTTTCCCGGGACTCGTCACCGGACGGTTATTTGACATAGGATATTTCAAGATACCATATTTCATCGCTAGTTGTCTCCTGATAGCCTGCACCTTCCTCATCGCAGAGTGCAAGGTATATTGGCAGTTTTTCTTGGCGCAAGGATTAGGCGTTGGGGTGAGTTTCGCCTCTCGTGGTTCCTATGCGTAAGCCTGCTCACTCCTCGCTGTGATCCTACATTTTTCCGTCGAGCAGCTGGCGAGTGGTATATTGTTCGGACCGGCGCTAGGGGTTGTATCACACTGGTTCTCGAAACGAAGAGGCCTAGCACTGGGTATCAATGCTATTGGGTCGTCAGTCGGAGGGACGGTATTCCCGGTCGCAGCGCAGAATTTGATACCTGAAGTCGGGTATGTGTGGCATTCTCTGTCTTCCTTATAGGACTCTCATCGACTTGTCAGATTCAAGTGGACAATGCGAATTTTCGGATTTATATTGATCCTGTTACTTGGTGTAGCAAATCTTGTGAGTTCGCACCGCTCTACCTTTCGTTTTGTGATTCCTTTGAGACTAAATGGAATCGATGTTCATGGTATGTGATGTAGACGCTGGATAGACGACTCCCGCCTGTGAACGTGAAGGGTGGCCTGTTCAACCGGGCTGCACTTAAGAATCCAGCATATGCTGTTTATTGCATTTCGGGTGTAACTACCTTTCTTGGGTTGTATACTGGTGAGTTTGGTGTTTTCATTTTGCCCCCTTTTCACTAGTTCCATGCCCCGGGTGGTGGTTGAATGTTTGTGAGAGAAGTGTGGCTAACGTGCGTCGGATAGTGTTAACATATATACCCATCAGCGCCGTTCAGGTCGGCGTTCCGAATGATTTTTCATTCTATCTCATCGCTATCGCGAATGGCTCCTCTGCTTTTGGCCGGATTTCGGCCGGATTTCTCGCGGATCGAGTCGGTAAGTGTCGGCCTGCATGCAAACATGCCGAGACTTTATCGACTCCGGTGTTGATATACATGGACAGGTGCACTCAATATTATGGTTCCATTTACCATTGTAGCTGCCATCATGACGTTTGTGTGGCCGTTTGCGACAAGCAAAGTTACGCTCATTGCGATCGCTGTAATATATGGGTGCGTAGACTATATTGCTCCGTTTGTCATAAATGCTGATTGACTTTGGCAGTTTTTCGTGCGGGACCTATGTCTCTCTCCTCTCAGTGCCTGCCATGTCAATGGGTGCCATCGGCGACGTCGGTCGACGCACGGGGTTGTTCCTGAGTTTTGCTGCCTTTGGTGCGCTCGGCGGGCCGCCAATATCCGGGGCCATCAATTCCGCGACAGGTGGGTTCGAGGGCGTGGGGTGGTACGCTGGTAAGTGCTTCGGGTCCCTTTCATACCCCGCACGCTCTGAGGATGGATTAGGCGGAATCCTGCTATTCTCAGTGTGCTTGCTACTGTTGACGCGGTATCTTCATCTCGGCAAGTTGACGGGCAAGTTCTGAACGACCTCGATCCACACACCAGCATTGGGATAATGTTATTTCCATGTATTTACTGTATACGACACAGCGATTAGAGCAAGCAGGCTTGAATTCGTTAAGACGTCGCAGTCTGTGAGGCAGTTGTGAAAGCATGGAGTTGACGGTCACTCACTTCCTAAATGGACGCGACAAGGACGATACAGTCTCCCCCGAGGTCCATCCGAAGTCGACCTATCAACCTAAGACTCAGTCTCAAATTAACCGAACCCTACTTTGGCCTTCTTTGACAAGATGGGACATAGCTGCAAGAAGTTGCGGGACTTCCGTGTCTTTGAGTCTTTGAGGTCTGTCCAAGATGTCCTAGTCACCCAAAAACAGACGACATTTTGCGTGATTGACGCAAGTGGTGGTGGATGACTGTATATGCTGTGCCCTCGCACGATGCCTCGCTCACGGCCTGTGGACCCCATCAGCTCTTTTTAGTGTGGATTCACTTTCCTCGTCGCAAAACCATTGCAACCTGATATCCATACTCAAGGTCCTCCCACATCTTCACGTGTCGTCCATGCCACAGCTGACTTACATAGTTACTAGGAGTCAGAATATGGTTTCTGGCCGAAGTTCGACCCCGTTGTTGAAGCATGGGATCAACCTTACAGAAACAACCCCGTCCAAGGGCAGACCCGGCGATAAATTTGTTTCCGGCATTGATTCCCTTTCCCTCACGCTTCCAGCATCCAATGTCGCATCCTCGAGTCATCCACATCCTCGTGTCACATCAAGCCACCATCATGATTCCACCAACGAAAATGACATAGTAATCGCGTATGTTTTCCCCGAGTTACACTTTATTTTGCTTATCAAGCATTCTATTAGCATTATGGGACCCACAGGAGCAGGCAAGACTTCAGTAAGTCACCCGCCACTTGACTCTACACTCCAGTGAGACTGAGGTATTTATAGTTCGTGAACAAAGTGGCTGGGAGGATGGAAGTTATGATAGGCTATGACTTGAAATCCAAGACACGAGGAGTGCAGCCCATCCGGTGTCCCCATCCTGACGGTCACCGACACACACCTCTCTGACGCCCAGGTTCTAAAGATCATAGCCAATTGGCTGAAGAACATGTGAGTTGACCTGCGCGGAGCGAGCTTCGCCTGACCTGACCTCACAGGTACCAGAACAATATCAAACTTGGGGGTATTCTGTACCTCCACCACATCGCAGATGTCAGAGTGGCAGGAACCCCTCTGAGAAATCTATTGATTTATTTACCATCTCTGCCCCCGTCGATTTGCACCTTCGAAGGCTTGGCCCTGTTTCACCCTATTCAAAAAGCCTGGATCTAGGACACCAAGGGCGCGTATGTTACTCTTCAAAAATTTTCCCCTGCCCTCGTCGATCCGAACCGCGGAACGCTTGGATGCTTGGGCCCTTCTGCCTTCCTCCCTCATTTGCGCGCCTCTTTATTGAGC